>RJWT010000002.1:0-60926 GCA_004365215.1 Cuniculus paca
TTTCTTTTTGGAATGTTCATCCTATCACACTGGTCTATGTTTCTCTAGCTATTCCAGCTCCATGCTGCTTTTATTACAATTGCATTTTTCTTACATTTGGACATTAGGGCTGTGACTATTCCAGTTTTGTTCTCTTTACTCATGATTGTTGTGGTTGTCTATAATCTTATTTCAAAATATTTCTAGTATTTTTTGTTTCTGTTAAAAATGGATAAGGAATTATAATGGATTTCCTCTGGAAGTTTGTACATTTAAAAAACATTAATTTTTCTAATACATGAACATTTGTATCTATTTGTGCTACAATTTTATTAATCTTTTATAAATTTAAGTGTACAGATTTTTCTATTTGTATGTCTAATTTTAAGAAATGTTTGTTAAAATCATGCATACGTTTCAAATAATGCCAGTTACATTCTCCTGTTTCCAAATTCTTATCTATAGTGAACAAAGCTGCTTTGTCAGAATAGATTAAAAATACATTTATCTGCTCTTTGTGTTGTGTTCTTACTCTTTTATTTTTCAGCATTTTTCAGATAGATAAGAAATTTATTTTTTCCTTTGACCATTTGTTTTAAAGTTTTGGTAAATGTTTGCTATAGGAAGTGTTTACATTCACTGCAAGGAAATGGTGCATATACAAAACGCTTTTCAATTCCCTTTTCGCTTCCCCCTCTATCTAGCTTTTGTTTAATTTATTTATGTTAGTTATCATACACAGATTGAACACCATACTAATTGGTCAAAGAATACATAAATCCTGTAAGAGAAGAGATATTTTTAGATATATCGTCCAAATTGAACTAGAATATCCTCTTTTTCTTTCTCTTTTTTCCTATTATCTGTCATTTGTTTTGCAAATGAAAGAGAGAGACAGAAGTGGGGGGGAGAAAGGGAAACCATATGATTTTTAAACCTGTGTGCCTGTGTTATTTCAATTAACATTGTGGTCTAAGTTGTTTCCTATGCTCTACGAAAGATTTTAAATAGATGTAACCCAATCTTTCTGCCATTACACTTTTTTGTTTGTATTTTTGGTCTGTTATCCAAAGAAACTTTTGCTGATATAGATGTGTTAAATTGTGTCCATGCTGTTTTCTTCTAGTAAGTTAAAAGTTGTTTTTTGGGTGTTTCATCTGTTTGAGTGGATTGTAGTGTATGGTTGAGATTGAGTTCTAGCTGTATCGTTCTTTGTGAGACTATTTAAATTCCTCCATCACAGTATCAAAAAGACTATTCAAATGTATGTTGTTGGTGTTTTTGTGGAAAATCAGTTGACAGTAAATAGATGGCTTTATCTCTGGAGTCTGTTTAGCGTTCCCTTGTTTCATGTGTCTGTCTTTATACTGTTTCCATGTTTTCATTACTATACTCCTGTAGTGTATTTTGAAGTCAAGTATTGTGACAGATGTATTATTGTTCATTGTCATTTATTGTAAATTTTTTAGCTATCTGGAGTGTTTGAAGTCTTTTGTGGTTCCATAGAACTTCATGATTTTTCTTTTGTTTCCATGAAAAATATCTTTGATATTTTGATTCTTTATATCTGCATACAGTTTCTATTCAATCTATATTTTACTTTGTGTAGTAGGTGCATTTTAACAGTATCAATTCTTCTACTGTATGAGTATGGGATGCTTTTTATTTTTATATGAACTGTTCATTTTTTTCATCAGTGTTTTATCATTTTTATTGTAGGAGTCTTTTACTTCCATGGATAAAATTATTAAGCATTTTCTTTTTGTAGTTCTTTTATTTAAGGTTGATTTCTTGGCATCATTTTTCATGTAGTTTCTTACTGATGTAAGTACTACAGATATCTGTATGCTGATTTTGTATCCTGAAAGTTTATTGAATTCATATACCAGCTTTAACATTTTTTGGTATATTCTCAGTTTTTTGTGTATATAAAGTAATGTGTTTAAAAAGGGACAATTTGAGATTCTCAATTGTAATTAGAATGAACTGTATTTCTGGCCAAGACTTCTGGTACTGTGTAAAAAAAAAAGTGAAGAAAGTCTTGTTTTATCTAATATCTAATATTCTTTCTCTATAATTCTAGCTATGCTTGCTCATTTTAGATTTATATTTCCATGAAACATCTTTTTTTTAACATTCCCTTACATTCAATCTGTCCTTTAGTAGTGAAATCAGTTCTCGAAAGTAGTATGCATTTGATTATATTTTAATATATTCAACCATCACAAATCTTTACATAGGGAATTGAATGTATTTAAATTTCAGGTTATTATTGACAGGTAAGAATGTACTTTTGTCATTTGGTTGTTTTCATGTAGTTTTATACACAATTTAATTCTTTATTTCTCACTTATTGTGTATTTTCATGTTTGTATCATTTCTCTGTTGATGTTTATTCTACCATTAAAATATTTTTGAATAAATATCACTAATATAAACATGAAAGAGGAAAAAGAAAGCAGAATCATCACAGAATATGTTTTAGTTACTTTCTCATTACTGAAACAAAATACCCAACACCCAAAGTTAAAAGGAAGAAAAGTTTATTTAAGTCACAGAATATAGATGTTTCAGTCCATAATAAAGTGATTGCAAGGCAGGGTGGCAAGATAGGCAAGCATCACAGAAGAGAAACACTTAATGGCAGGCAGAAGGTAGCAAAGAAGGAACAAACAAGGGACAACCACAGTTCTTTATATTTTATCCAGGATAGTTAGAGTGGGTAGCATTCACATCCTTAATCTTAGTGCCCTGAATCCTAGCATTGCTCCATGAATCAATTTTAGCTTCACTACATTCTACATACAGCTACCTTTGAAAAACCTCCACCTATGACTACAGGAGGCTTTGTGGTAACATCATGAACTATAACAGAATATGATCTTTCCACTGGGTTATTTCCCTATCATTGTAATGTTTTGAAAAATAAACAAATATCTGTCATAACTAAGAAATACTAGAAAATTCTTCGGGAGAACCATGAAAAAATGAAGGCAAGAGTGAAAATGAAGAAAGCAGAGGTCAGGTCTCTTTCTCTTGCTGGAGAAAAGAAACCTTCCAACAACTGCTGTGCATTTATTTATACACATGGCAGGTTGACGTCAGGTGAAACCACCCTGACTAACAACTTGTTTGCCTAGTTTGCCTCGGACACCTCATCATCACACAGCTGCCCTTCCTTTCACCCTGAATGTGTGTTCGAACTCCAGTGTCAGCTGCTCCCCACATCTCCTCCTTTTTGTTTTGTCATTATTAGTAACGGGTGGTCAGATGAAATTGGAGGAGCTGTGTTTGGAGGACTCTGCAGAAGACATTCTCATTCATGAACCCTTTCCATTCTGAGTGAACTTACTCTTTTAGACTAACGATTTTTCAATCCAAAAATTTCAGGTTCCTGCATTGAGTAATTTAATGCTATATAGCCTATTAACTAGTAACAGTAGTCTGTTACCAGTATAGATGGAAATCGACAGTAGGTGTTACTGATCTGAGTTTCTTTTCTTGTGGTTATACTTTTCTACTGGATGTTCTAGATTAAGTTAAAGTGAGAGCTTTATTAATTAAATTAATTGCTTGCTAACTATCAAGGTCAATTAAGTCTCCTCAGACTTTACCTTGGAACCATGTGTAACACCTCTCAGTTCTCCTGTCAGTGTCAGCTGTCTAGATGAGTCATGGGCATTGCTCGACCAAGTTGCTCTCTGTGAAACATTAGGAGACTTCTCTCTCCCGGTGGCTCTCCTCAGGCACACTATGCACTTTTGATCTTCCTCTGTGGTTCAGCAATCGCCTTGGTCAGAAGACCAGGGATTCACCTAGTTACAGGATGTTGTAGCATAGATTCTCTTATGTCCGGGGTCCTCACTGACCGTGGAGAACCTCAGCCAAAATATTGGCTATTTTCTTAGTCCACTTATCTTTCTAGTTTTTGGTCTCCAAATCTCAGTTGTTGAACATGTAGAAGAGAAGGTTAATGTCGTTACATTGTAATGGGAGCATTAAGCTTAATATTATAATTTTATCTGTTAAGCACCTTGGAATACAAAATAGAATCATTTTCTATTAACCATGATTGTTCCTGTAGTTGAATCCCTGTAGAACGTTAATAGACAACATTTATATAGTTTTGCACAGATAATTTGAAATCAAAAGCCATACATAATATCATAGTATGATAATCATCTCTATCTAATACATAAGAAGATTTTACCTAACTTGTTGACCTTTAATGGGGTGTCATTGAAGAAATTCGTGACAGTGTTTGGACTGCTTAATGTCTAGGTTTCTCTATGTATAGAGGTGCATATACATAGCATACACATCATAAAAGTTTTGGTTTAAAGGCAGAAGTCTGAATCTGAAAGAAAAGTCTATCAACATAAACAATCCCTGTTTTACACTTTGGAAGACCTCTATAACTGAAGGTATGAATACATTTAATACACCATGAGATTAATAACAATCGTCATAGTCATATGAAAACTTTTGTTTCTAAATTTAGCTTCATATAAGCATTTTTAAATCTGAAAGCATTATTGTCTCATTTCTAGAAAACCTAACCTTTTGACAATGACCAATGTAAACATAACACAATAACATATTTTTAATAACATTTATTGGGGTGTCTCACATAAGGCTAGGGAGATGATTGGGGCTCCTATTCATGAACAAAGGCTGAGATAATTTTTTCTAGGCAGCTGTTCCTTTTTTCACCAAAGCGAGCTCTAACCAATAATTTCCCAATCCTGAACGGTTCCCATTTATTTACCTTGACAAATTTCTGATGACCTATGAGAAAACCAATTTTGACATAATTTTTAACCAGCTGGGAATGCAGGCAGAAGCATGTTTTTAAAACTATAAACCAAATTAAATTATGAAAAAAAGGTCCAAAAATACAAAAGAAAAAGGAAAGAAAAAGAATTGTTGAGCTCAAATATAAACAGTAGTTAACAGATTGCAGAAACAGGCAAACAAATAAATATACAATCTTCTTACAAAATCAGAGTGCAGTCAAATATATTTTTGGCCAAATTGAATTACATAGTAACTCTTTTGCCATTTTAGAAATTTGTAATTGTAAATAGACTAGGCAGAACTTTTTGTGGGTCAATTAGCAGAAATCATTTACAAGAATGATTTAGAAAGAATAAAATATTTTATAATTAGTATATAATTTTTGTATTTTATTTTGCTTTAAGAATACCGATAACTTACATTTGAAAGGTCAGATAAGAACTGTGCTGCCTCTACAGGTGCGCAGAGCAATTTTGGGCAAAATGTTCTTTGCCCCTGCAACTGAAACAAGTAACTTTAGTTCTTTCCCTTTCTTTTAGGCTGTGGACAAATAGCCTGAGTGATATCAGCTGCCAAGAGCCCCCTCAACACATGAGGGGCCAACGTCTGTGCAAATTCAAGTCATCTGACAGAGCATGACTCAGTTTTTATGGTCTTGTAAAGCCTCTTTACACTCTTATTTTCATTTTCAAAGGCCAATTGAACTATTAACTTGCCAGTCTCCGTACTGTTGATAATCTTCCCACCAGTCTGTGATAAGCATGCCACAAAATCCTGAAAACTGTTCCTGGGCACACTGATGAATGGAAGTCAGATATAAAGATATCTCATCCTTTAACGGAATTTCCCTCCAAGCCCTTATGGCAGCTATTTTAAATCATTCATTGGCCTGAAATTTAAAAGTTACTTGATTATTTGTGACAGCAAAGGCACCTTCACCACTTAAGATGTCTTTTGTAACGGCCATGTTGTGGGTAGTATTATGAGTGGCCTGATTGATGCACAACTCAAAAAAATGTCCCTTCCACAATAAATAATTCCCTGGACTTAAACGTGCTTTAGCAATTCTTTTCCAATCATTTGGAGCCATGACCTGTTCTCCTATGAGATCTCTAAAACCCAAGATGGAAGGGGCTGTGGGGCCGTAGTTAGCAGTTGCTTTAGTTCTTTGAAGGTCTTAAAGGGTACATTTTCATGAAGACTTACAACTTGTCCTGAATTATTGGGATCTTGGGTTTCAAGAACAGGGTAGGCATGTTGAAAACTCTCCAGGGATTTTCCTGTCCCTCCTCTCCCAGCCTATTTTATCACCAATTGCAAGGAAGAAAGAAAATATGACTCTACGAAGGGCAAAAGTCTCAGCCTGTGACACAGAAAATTTTTTATGAACTGAGAAAGCAAGTGTAGCTGCCTGTGGTGCAGTTAAGGCTATTGGTTTTACTTTGGGCAGTTGTGAAATGAAAGTTGCAGCAAAACACTCCTCTAGTCGGAGGAGAAAGTCTTCTTTACCCCCCAAAGCTCCTTCCTTACCGAATAGCGTGAAGCTAGAGTGTTCAAACTCTATTAGGGGACTGTTGCTCCACTATTCTTTTTCTTCTCGGGTCCTAGTTTTAAGACAGTACTCTGAGCCAAATCCTCTGTGGTTCTCTGAACAGGCTTACAGTCACTGAGACACTCCTTGATGCTGATCCACGAAAAAAGGTAAATACAGGAATCAGTAATATAGCAAGCATTTCTATATATATCTGTTGTTCTTGAGAACCTGTTTACCCCCTGTTTTACATCTGATGATGGGATCAGTATTGATGATATTGATTGGACCAATACTAATGATATCAATACACCTTTTTCCCTTTTGTGTGCACAACTGGAGGTGTTCTCTTACCTGCTCTATGACAGTTTCCCTCATATCCTGGTTCTCTTTTTGGGTATCAAAATCCCACAACTAGTAGAGCTCTTGAAAACTCCTGGGGAGAGAATTGTGAAGAAATGAAAGAAAAAGTAAAAATTCAGAAAACTGAGGTCAGGTGGAGCCATCTTTCTTTCTGGAGAAAAGAAGCCTACCAAAGACTGCAATGCATTTATTTATACACTCAGCAGGTTGATGTCAGGTGAAACTCCTCTGCCCCACATCTTGTTTGCCTAGCTTCCTCAGGTGCTCTGTGTTCTCAGGGCGGTCCTTGCTAATTTAGCCTTGTACGTGTGATCAATATCCACCTTCAGCTGCTCCCCACATTGTACAATGAGTTTTTAATTATCACAAAGTGTAGGCACTAAATTTGTTCATTTTCCATATAAATATGAAAATTTGAAAAATATATTTTTCTAATACTGAGTACTGAATATTTCTCTTTTGATAATTGATATATTTCATTACAAAATTCTTTAAAAGTTGCAATGCATACAAACTTTATTGGAGATTTCTCCTTATTCATTTAGATGCATATGGCCATACATATGGATGTATATTTTATACATATACATACATCAAGTTCCCCACAAAGATCAGAAATTCTAGATAATTAAAAGGGTATCCATGCCAAATTCAAAGTCTATTTCTCAGGAATAAAAAGACATTTTAGTACCAAGATAATTTTAAATGTAACATCTTACAGTGATAGATTCAAATGGATAAAAAGAAAATGAATTTATATGAAAAGGGATTGAAAGCTAGTACATGATTCTGATTTTGAAAACAAAATTTTAACTAATATGACTCAAGCTGACAGAGAATACTGTTTACCATAGATGTTTTCTTTCTCTCTATTTTCATTATTATTAAAGTTTTTAAAAATAAATAAAAAGATCTAAACCAAAGAAAATATATTTGCCATGTGTCAGTTACAGATAGAGATGTGCACATGCGATTAAATTCTGGAAATAAATCACAATGTTGAGGTTGGACTTGTGTGGCTTTGTATTTAAACATTACTTTATAAATCTCTTTGTATATACTATTTTTTTTTGTTTGTCTTTGATAATATCATGCTAGGAATGCATGTTTTTGCATGACAATTATAGGACTTGACAAGAAAATATGTAATATGAATTTAGTCTTTTATTTTAATAAAGTATAGTGTATTACTTTTTTACACATAAATGCAATGTAATTTTATTTAAAATAGGTCATTTGTAAAAGAATAAAATTTGAAATCTTAATACATACAGAAATCGTAATGTTGGAACTCAAGAAACAACAAAAAATAGGAAAAAAGGAAGAGAAATATTTATAAACATTGTTTACATTGCTTTTTAACTATAAAAATTAATAATTCATACCACTGAAATTACTGTAAGAAAAAGAAAATTAATATAAGAGGCAAATACACAATATAATTCAACAAAGTAATATTAGTAGAGAATATTGACATGACAGCCTTTAAAAGTTGTAATGCTGGTGAAGAATTTGATCAATTATAAATTTTAGGGTAGTAATCACTTGTCATTCAAAAAACAGAAATTTTATTTTTTGTCAAGGTGACATCAAAATTTTATTCTTGAATATTAAATATAAAATATAGAATGTATAATAAGATTATCTGGAAGACAAAAATAATCATTTAACAGGTAATCAAATATAGATATTATGGACAAAAAAATTTAAAATAAATTCTGCCAAAGCCTAACAAATTTTAAAAGTGACAATATCCAGTTAAATGGAATTTATTTTATTTATTTTGAAGTATAAAATAACAAAACAACTAAGTTTATAATTATGACTATTACAGCATTATTTTTTTACTTGTAAAAATATAGGCTTTCATGTGTGTACAAATTGAAAATGAGCCTATAATTTGAACCATTAATTGAAACTTTAAAATAAGTACTAAAAAAGTTAAAAAAGAAAAATCAGATATAATGCAGAATTTTCATAAGAAATTGAGATTTCTTTGTGTTATGCATTGGTTGGAATTTGAATGTGCTACCAGGAAATATGAGTGCATCTGTACTAATTACAATGACATTTTAATTTAATTTTTTAAAAATTCCAATATTTATGTTAGTTCCTGAAATCTTTAAAAGATGGCAGAATTTAGTAAATTTTAAAGATGAGGTTACAACTATTCTCTGTCATGTAATAGGAAGAATGACTAAATATTATGTAAGGATCTAAAATTAAATTATGCATTATATTATATTCACTAGAAAAGTAAAACAAATCCTTTTCTTAAAAAGCAGTAATTCTAAAAAAAGCAGTAATTCTGAAAAAAATGTGAATGTTTAAGATATATTATCATTTAATGTGCACTGCTATTTGATATGTGTTCTGATAACATGCACTCAAAAGCCAAGAAGATTTCTTTTACTGTTTGATTAATAACACATTTAAACATTTAAAAGAGAAAATTACATCTATCAAAAAGAGGGTAAATATGAGGCAATCAGAACTTTGGATTTAATAAATTATAATAAGGGTAAAACAATCAAGTGAAAACATTAGCATGAATTTGAAGCAGACAGTTTACATGAACTAATGTTTAAAGGACAATAATTCTACTATTTCATCAAGATCAGCCTAGTGAAAGGTGAGCACGATTAATATTATTCAAACAATGAAATTCTGAAGAAAGAAATTAATAGGGCAACATGAATTCAGATAATGTTAAGAATTAATGACACTCATGATTTGATTTCTGAACTAATATTAAAATTAAACAGTGTGATAATTGTACTATATATTAGCGTGAATATTCAGGTTCACTTTGGAACCCAAACATTGCTGTGAATCCTATTGAAATGTTTAGTTTTCTTAGGCAGAAGAAACTTATCAAATTGACATTAATATAATTCCAGGAACTAAAATAGCTTAAGGCTTTTCTAATTTTGTGGTATATCAGTTAAATCCAATCAAATGAAAAATAGACTACCATATAATCACTATTTTTTGTCAAAATGAAGGTAATTTGTTAATATAATATATGTTTATTTACATGTTATGGAAATTTACTTTATTCCTTATCCAATATTGCCATTCTATAGGCAGAACACCTAGATATATATACAATAAGGTTTAATTCTCTGGCTTCCTAAGCAGAAAAAATACTTCATACACAGAAATAGATACAAAGTAGAAGTATTTGATATCATCATCAGACAATTCATTTAGAATAGTAAATCAATTTAATAAGTTTTTCTTCTAACTAATGGAAATAAAACTTTTGGGAATCTACTATGCTACTGTTTAAATACCTGATGTGCATCTAAAAGTTATTGTAGATAAATTCTAAAATATTAATATGAAATAAAACTTGTTTATGCCAATAAGAATGCAAACATTGTCATAATATAAATGCAAATTTTGATAATGAAAGATCATATTAAAATATTTTTAACTTAAAAAACTTACAGAAAAACAAAAATGTATTTTGAATTGACTGTGAAGTAAATTTAGATCAGTTCATAATTGCTTTAAAAACTAATTGTTTGCCTAAGAAATACATTATGGTGGTAAAACTAAAAGCAGATTTCTATACCCACACAGTTACAAAAAATAAACTATGAAACTGTTGTCATATACCTGTGTTAGATAAACTTTGGTGTGACAAAATTTTCTCTCCTCACAAATATGTAATCAGTATGTGCTTAAAACAGGTACTAATAACAAAATGAAAATTGAGCAACAACAGCAAAATAAATTACTTGCAAAGCAGTCACAGAGTTCTGTAGTGACACTGCAATTGCTATTTAGCTCACTAGTGAGGAATTGCACTAAACTAAAACTAAAATAATAGCAAGAGAAAAAATAAGAGAAAAAAAAGAAACTCTTCTGAAACAGCATGTAGGATATTTAAGTGAAATTTATAGTTACACTTTAAATTTTGGTAAGAGGATTCATTGATGGAAAATTCCTAATAATTAAATAGAAATTTTAATGCTAGTTCATTAAAATAGAAATGGTTTCCAGTTTTTCAAAGTCTAAAATCAAATAAGATAAAATAGTAAACTTACTTTAAGAGTTTTGTCACAGAAATATTTTAAGTTTGTCTTCACTTTTTATTTTTGCACAGAGACAAAAAGAAAGCGAAAATATATGACCCAAAATATTGACAAATTTAGTATGAAAAATGTTAGACTATGTTTCACAGAACAGAATTTTTCATGGCATAAAGTTATATAATTCCATTCTTTAAGCAGAGTATTACTTTGTTGTTGTTTTAAAATATGATTATACAGCTGTGTAAGAGAGATCTTTTCAAAGAGGAATGGAATCAAGAAATAGATGGATGGGATGAGAGAGAGGAAAAAGAGGTTGAGGAAAGAAATTTAGAGATATTGTTGTACAATTCAAGAGACTGAAGAGACCATGAGAGAATCAGGAGGATCAATTTATTTTAAGTGTACATTGATTCAACTAGACTCTTGTCCAGATGCTGAGCCCCTAGCAAAGAAAGGGCTCCAGTTTTATACATGTTGCTGAGGATGTTGATCTAGTGGTGCATAACTTGGGGGTGTCCAAGCAGAATGAAGGCAGTTTGTTAAAGTGTGCCCAGTGGCCTTGGTCTGATAAAAGCACAATGTTATGAGGACATGAGGTTATAATATTTACATACAGGGAAAAGGTTAGTGCTTTTACCTGTATTAGAACGAAGAACAACTGCATTATTGAGAGGGAAGTTTGGGGAAATGTGACTTTTTCTTTTTAACTCTTGCTTCACTATTATGTACAAGAACCAACTGTGCGTAAAGAATGTAAATGTTATTGGCTACAAACAGGTTCCAGTGAAAAAGGAAAAAAAGATACATAATTCGAAAATATCAATGATTTTCATTTAAAAATTGATGGTTGTTCATCATTTAAATTTAGAAATTAAATCCATGTTGATAGATTGCATTCTTATCAAAACATACCAGTAAAAATATACCAAAATAGACAGGATACATTAATGTGTATTGAGAAAATATTTTGGTTCTTTTTGCCAATATATTTTTATTTGCAGTATTTATTTGATATATATCACATTTATATTGCAGCTACTAAAATTGTTTTTCTTTTTGTTTATACACATGATTGTATTTTTATAAAAATTATTTTTATACTACAATTGAATATAACTATTTTATGGGCCCCATTTAAATTTAAATTATCAGTTAGCAAACTAGTATTTCTAATATTGTACTATTTTTATTAGTTTTATTGCCTCTCTTCTTGCTATGTAGTATTTGATAATTAACTCTATGCTCCAAATTTACTCATTCTTTGTTTTTCAATTTAATTCAGTACTCATTTGTAGTTCTTCACCTGAAAATCACTCCCATACAAATAATTTCTTCTATCAATAGAAGCAATTCCTTCAATTGAGAAATACGTGTTTTATTTTATGTAGGAATTATATTTCTACTATTGCATCATGATAACATTGTCTGTAAATATTTGAAAGCAATGATAGTAGACATGTGGAGATCATCAACAAATCTGATATGTTGAGGTCAGAACTTTGCAGTCTTTAGGAAATAAAAAGCTGATCTTCAGCAAGTGATTGGGAACTCATTCTAATCCCTTTTTTTTTTTTCTGGCACCAGGGATTGAATTTATAACCTCATGCTTGCCAGGTAGGCACTTACGCCACTGAGCTAAATCCCTAGTCCTTGTCTTTTTGAGACAGGGTCTCGTTATGCCATTCAGGCTGCCCTTGAGCTCACTTTGTAGCCCACGCTGGTCTCAAACTCACAACAATCCTCCTGTCTCAGCCTCCTGAGTGCTGGTATTACAGGCATATGCTGCTAGACCTGGCTTAGTATCCTCTTTACATCATGCCATTTCCAGGTTCTGATTTTAATTCTCAGATTCTCAAAAATCTTTATCCCAGCAATACTAATCTCAAATCTTTGTGTTTCAGGACTCTAACCTTAGCAATGGAAACCTATCAAGATTTGCATTTAACTCTTTTCCAGCTCTGCCAGATGGGTGTAATTTTCACAACATTTCATGATCTATATGCAGGAGATAAAGATCACTATCATTGTCATATTCATCAGAATAATGGTTACAAATACACATCCAAAGTTTTTTTTTCATCTGATTGGTCACTGATTCAAAGTCAAACTTCTATCCTGTGAGTTTGTTCTCTTGAGCTACTTTTAACACATATTTTACTATGATGGATTTCCCCCAAAAGATGAGTGTAATATATGTATCCATTTTGTGTTTGGGAGCAAATAGTTTGGGAGTTCATTTCAAGAGGCAGGAATAAAAAACATAAAGATGGAATTGAAAAAGTAATATTTATATTACTGAGATAATTATAAGCAAAGAGGCTTTGGCCTTGACAGCACCTTGGCAATTTTAATCAGTGCCTCTGAAATTGTTAGCATTGAATACTGTTCATTGCACCACGTAACTAATGATTCTCAGGCCTTAGTGAAACCTATCTGGATGCCTGTTCCTTTTCCCTTTGCAGGCCGCAAGAGTATTGAGTCAGAGAAGAATATTTTACTGGCAACTGAATACATCTTGCATTAGTCCTCTGATATTGATTGCCTCTGCTCTGTCACTCTAACTCTAGCCAGAAAAGTTCATTATAGTGTTCTAGATTTCTTCATATGACGCTGCTCTCTAGTTGTGGGAAACTTCCTCCTATGTTCAAGGGAGGCCAG
Organism: Cuniculus paca; assembly: GCA_004365215.1. Classification (NCBI taxonomy): domain Eukaryota; kingdom Metazoa; phylum Chordata; class Mammalia; order Rodentia; family Cuniculidae; genus Cuniculus; species Cuniculus paca. Next base: position 13,372 of record RJWT010000002.1, read on the forward strand.
TAGCTTATGTTGGTCCCCAATATCTTGGTTTTGGCATTACTGTTTGGCTTTAGATTTTCATTACTTAATTTACCAGTTCCCTGTACTGAGTGACTCAGTTCTCATTTTTTCTTATTTTCATAGTTTCTTTCTTTTCTTTTATACATTTTTATTAGTATATTTTCAGTGAAACCTCACTTACAAATGACGTAAGTACAATACATGCTGTTGATTGCTGTGTTCTCACTCCTAATTGATATTTGAATTAATTCGCCTTTTTATGAAAAGTATTTCAACTTATATATAAAACATAAAAATTTTATCTATTTTAGTAGAGCATGTAATGTTTCTATCTTAAGATTGCATTAGATCATGATTTCCAGTAATATGGCTACTTTCAGTAGTACTAGTTCTGGTTATACAGAAGAAACACAAGTGAGTTTTTTCCATTTTCTGATGTCCCTTTCAATTTTTTTATTTCTAGAGTGCTATAATTTTTATTATACATGTCTTTCATTCCCTGATTAGGTTTTGTGTAATACAACTTTGCTGAATTTGTTAGTTTTAGTGGAGCTTTCAGGGTCTTCTCTCTAAAAGATAATGACATTTAAAAAAAAGTCCAACTTCTTTTTTTACTATTTGTATCCCTTTTATTTCCTTCTATCAACTTGATTTGCCTCAATTTTTGAGTACTATATTGAACTGGAATAGTGGAAATGGATATCCTGATCTTGTTCTTAATTTTAGAGAGAAAACTTTCACTTTTCCCATTTAGTATGATATTGTTAGTGTTTCTGTTATAAACACTATTAATCTATATAATATGTTTCTGTTACATGCATTTTGGTCAATTATTAAAAAATATTTTTCAATCATGAATATTGGATTTTACGAAAGTCTTTTTCTGCATCTACAAAGATGTCAGTTTTGTCTTGTTTCCATTTATGTGATGCAGTATGTTTATTAATTTATGTATGTTAAACCATCTTTGCATCCCTGGGGTTAAACCAAATTGGCTTAATGCATGATCATTTTAAAGAATTATTACATTCTTTTGTCAGTGTTTGGTTAAAGATTTTTCCATATAAGTTCATTAATGAGACTGGCATGTTGTTTTCCTTCTTTTTTTTTTTCCTCTCCCTTTCTGGTTTTATGTCAGTGATGCTATATTCTAGGAAGAAGTTTTTTAGTGCTCCTGTCCATTGAATTTCATGGAAGTGCCTGAGGACAATTGGCATAGATCTTCCCTGAAGTTCTGCTACAATTCTGTGGGGAATTTCTCAGGTGATAGACTTTTCATAGTTGGTAGGATTTTTATTACTGTCTATATTCATTGCCTGTTATTGGCCTGCTGAGACTTTTTATATCATATTGTTTCAGTTTTCATAATTCTTATGTGTCTAGGGATTTTGCCTTTTCTTCTAGGCTTTCTGATTTATTGGAATATAAGATTTTGAAATAATATCCTGTAATCCTGTGGTTTTGTAGTGTCCCTTGTGATTTTATGCTTTTCACTTGTATTGCATTGATTTATTGCCTTTCCTAAATCCAGTTAAGTATCATAAAGTTTTTATCAGTATCATTTATCCTTTCCAAAACTGTTTATGTAATTGACTGATTTTTTAGGCCAAGTTTCATTAATTTTTTCTCTTTCCTTTCTTTTTTTTTTCTTTTTTGTTTTGGACCTGGAGATGAATCATTAGCATATTTGTTTGAAGTCATTCTATTCTAATAAATGTATTCATAGCTATAAACATTCTACTTAGGACTGGTTCTACTATGTCCAGTAGGTTTTGGTATGTTGTGCTTTCATTGTTATTTGACTCTATGATCCTTATAATTTGTTCCTAATTACTTCTGTTACACATAGATTATTCATGCGTACATTGTTTCATCTCTATGTCTTTGCAGAGTGTCTCTGATTTCTTATGAAATTGATTTTGAGTTTCATTCTTTTATGATTCATAGTATGTAGGAGTACTTTCAGTGATTTTCTACACATTCATATATACTTTGTGGCATAAGATATGGTCTATTTTGGAAAAAGTTCCATGTTTTGCTGAAAAACATATGTCTTCTTTTGTTATTGGGTGAAACTCTCCATAGATATGTTATGGCCTTTTGTCTATATGCATGTATACACTGCACAATTTTTAATCTAAGTTATCTATGTATTCAAACATACATCATTCTTTATTTTGAAAAATTTCAAAACTCTTATTGGTCTTGAAATATACTGTATATTATTATTATCTCTAATCATCAGAGTACACCATAGCACAAAAGAACTTACTTGTCCTAACTGCAGATTACTACCCATTGGTCAATTTTTTCCCATCCTTCTAAGCCCTACTCTTGTAGCCTATATTAACCTCAATTCTGATCATAGCCTTCTTTGAAACATTTCCTTTCAAATAATAAATTATTTTCACTAATATCCTTCCTTCTCATTTTCCTTGATGGGTTTGATCTCCTCCATCTGTCATTTAACTCTGGTTATTATGAACACAGAGCCCTGGACCTCATTTATTTTTATGCTTTGCCAATCCTGTGCATATCGACAGTCTCCAGCTTACCCACTGATAGAAAACTTATTAGTAGTTACAAGTTTGTTACTAGTAAAAATCTTTTTTTAAAACTGAACAATTTCAAATAATATAATTTTACTTGAACGTTTCAAAAACAACAGATGTTAAACGTGTGTAGAAATAACTCATAATAAGCAAATCATGAATCTGCTTGAGGAGTGGTCAGGAACGCCATCTCCTAGTATGACTTTGTTTCAAGGAAACATGGTGTTAGTTTTTCCCATTTATCATATTTTATAAATCTATCGTTGACAAAATAGAAGCAACCATGCCTTCCAAGCTAAGTTTGGGTAAGATCTATCTGATACTTTAGACTTCCTCTAAAAGAATGCTGTCCAGCTTTCTTATTAATGCTAAGTCCTGAAAGAAGTATTGCAGTAATTGCAGAACTCCTGGCATTTATGTTGTCATTCACAGTGATGGATGTGCATTAATCAAGGTGTCAATTCAAAAGCTTATGAAATGTACTTTAATATATATTTGTTTGCACTATTTCTTTTAAAGAAAGGTATAATATCGTACAAACATTGCTGTGTAAAATATTTATGTCATGCACAATACAAAATCATTTTTGACTTTCAATCACATTAATTTGAAACAGAAATGGATATGGATGTCCTATGCAAATGAAGAAAACACATATGATAATTAGGTTTCTTTGTATTATAGCATAGATATTGATGCATGTTTTACTGATGTCCACAGTGCCAATGAAAAATAACTTCCTAGTCCTAGAAGTATCTCGCTTCAGAACTAGAAGTAGTTACCACCCACGTAGCTTCTTTCATTTTTGAAGCTTGAAAGATGCTCCTAATATCAGAGTATAGTATTTATTACACTGCACACTACAACAATTTGTGTCAAATTACTCAGTAGTTAGTCTCATTCCCTATATTTAAGCTGATAACTTATAATTATATTGACTCTATTACTCTAAGGCAGAACTGAACCCAGAGTCACATAAAACTGCTGAATATTCAAAACCAATACCCACATATAGTTTAGAGAGGTGTTAAGGGTATAGCAAATTTTGTATCATCAGAGTGGGTTTCTTGCTTTCATATCTTTGGACAGATAATCTAAGCATCACAAACAGAGTACGGGATTTGTTGTTTCTTACTCAATCTCTGAAAAATCCTACTTAATATTTTCTATGATAATCATACCTCAATTTAATACAATTACTAATGGTTGCCAACTTATACTGTATTTGAACAACTTTATTTAACTTCTCATTTCATAGATTTCTAGATTATGGAATATAAGCTAGAAAATCATGTGGAAAATAATCACAACAGGTCAATATTTAGAAGGACCAAAATATAAAATTACTTCTATGAAACTACACTTCTATGAAACTACTAATTCAAAAATAGCAGACTCAAATAGGAAGCTCTATGATGTTCACCTTTCCATTCATTCTTCTACTCCTAATTGGCATTTCTTTAATCTTTAATCCATTCTACTAATACTTATTCTATTCAACACTTGGTTTACTTTGGTTTGTATTGATAAAGGTTGAAGTCTTCAACTTTATAAGAGTAAACAGTTTTTTAACTCACAGTATTAGAGACTGAAAGTCACAATAGAATGTAATAGGTTGTAGGAAGATCCCTACATTCAGTGGTGGATTGGGAAGGGAAGAGGTTGGAGCCACATGAACTCATTTTATAACAATTTTCAGTGGCTCCAGGAGAACTACTTTACTTCCTGGCTATGTGATTGTCCAAAAAAACACACACAATAGACCTCATTTCTCAAATATTCCAACACCTGCAATACAGAGATCTTCAGGAGACCTCAAACAAGGGCAAACCACACCATCGCCCTAAGAGAGATGTTTTGTCTAGTCAAATTATATTGTTCTCATTATCTTATTATGCTTTGGTTATCTAATTCCTCATATTCAAACAGGATGCCAACTGCATTTTTTAGTAATTTCTCAAAGTTTGAGTTATTGTATAAGAAAAAATATTATATTCCCTTGAATAAAGAAATGCAACAGTAACAACCTTCCCAGCACACACACTTGTATTCCTATGATTTCACTCAATTTTAGTGTTAGTAGAATTATATTTCTTGCAGTATGTGAACCATTTCATCTTTTTTGAATGACTCAACTAATTTTGCTATTCAGCCAGGTTTAAGTAGAATGATTTAATATGGAATAGGCATTCTTGGAATGTATCTTTGTTAATTATATATTTGCTACAATGTTCTGTTCTTATAATCAAACCTTAGCTCATTTTCACATGGAGACAAAAACATTGTGGTAAGCTAAACATTTTTTCTTCAAGCAAATTAGAAATAGTTTCACTAAATTTTTACAAGTTACCTGCTTTTAACTAGCAAAAATTAATTTATAGAGCAGGAAAACAATAAGATTCAGTTTTGATGTTTATCTATATTAGTTTAAAAGTAAACAAAACTGTTCGATATCCTTTTTTTTGCCCTAGAATGCAAAAAACTGCTTTAAGATCAATCTTTATTACTTTGACCAAAAGAAAAACTAAACTTGGCACTGAAGTACACTACACTAATACTTAATATAATACTATACTACACTAGTAGTAAATATAATACTACACTAGCCATTAATAGTTAAATGCATGAAATTTTAAAATTTCTAATTCATTATTGAAGATATAATTTTAAATTTAACAAGAATTCTGATATAAGAGACTTCTGGCCTTCTGAACATGATCATTTGTGAAGAATTATTAAACTAACTTGAAATACCAATATTTCAGTATAAAAAGAGTAAAGTACATATTGGAGATGAGGTTCATAAATATGGATTATTATAACTTCTCCCTCATCCTTTCACACAACTGCCCTCCTGAAAGAATTATGACACCGCTTAGATATGAGGTAGTCCATGTCGCTCTTATTGCCTCATTTATGATATGCATATAAAAAAACCATGATTATCTGAACATTTAAAGATGAAGGAAATATTCTTAGCTTCAAGTTATCTTTTATATATTCCAATTTCTTGCTAAGAATTTACAAAACCAAAACTAAGGCAGATATCTTAAAAATTGTAATGATTTACTAACTTATAATCACAGACATTTCATTAAATATTTTAGCATAAGAGCATGTACTTTGATCACAAGAACACTTAAGGTCCTCTTTAGTGTATTATTAAAAGTTATTTTATTGTGTCACATAAATAACAAATATATTTTAAATGATTACTTGGACATGTAAATCTTATCAACAATAATTGGTTCTTAACGTGGAATATCAACAGGGGGATTTCTTGTTTCCAAATTCTCCTTATTTGAAAGGAATTATTTGAAGCAATTTCCATAGTGGAGAGGCATAATTTATGCAGCTCTTGGGACCCTTTGAGGAAAAAGTAATGCAATCAAAACATTTCACTTACTATAATGAAATCAAATAAATCAAGTCAAAGTAAAACACAAAAAAGTTAAGGAAACTATAACACATTTTGATCTTAGCATTTTTGTACTGTGAAAGGTTATGATATTCTAAAAGCAAGCACACATATATTTCAACATTTGCAAAAAGAAATCCTTCTTCCTGTATTTGGTAATTTATAAAACAAAGTGTATTACTTTAGCAGCTTAATATAAATAACTTATAAAGTGAAGCATATGTTATTCATGTATGATTTTTAAAGGAATGAATTCTGTAAGCAGACTACTAAGTTTGAAATGTGAGATATAACACTTACAGTTTCTTAATTTTTAAAAAGGCATTTAAAACTGTGTTTTACCATATAAATATGAAGGTAATTTGCAAGTGACCACACACACTCATGCAAACACGTGCACACTTTACTTGACGTAATAACTGTCACGAGGTAAGCATTATGTGGTTTTATACTCAGCATTTCTACAAACAAGTCTATTACTTTTGGAAAAATGTTAAAAGTTAGGTATTTTTAAAGTTTAATTTAAAATAAAACTTCTGATATACATGTAACCCTAAAAAGATATGATTCAATTTAAAAAGAATTTATATTTAAATCTATGAAGATAATTGAATTGTTTTCTACATCAAAATTATTATTTTTTGGTTTAGACATAAGGCATCATATACTCTTGATTTAAAAAGATAATGCGTAGTTAGTTCATAGTGGTATAACTATTATGGTGATTCATTGTCTGATTATTATGTTGTTCTTAAAATTGTCCTTTTTAAATTATTGTACAGGTCTAAGTATATGAGAGAATAAATGACTGTTTCATATAACTCCTAAAATGCATTTGACAATTTAAAGTTTGTAGAGGTTGGAGCCAGGCATAGTGGCACACTCCTATAATCCCAGCATTTGGGAGGCTGAGGCAGGAGAATCATTGCAAGTTCAAGACCAGCCTGGGCTTACAAAGTGAACCCAAGTAAGTCTGAACTGCATAGCAAGACCCTGTCTCAAAAACACAAACAGAAGTTTGTGGGGGTTATGATGAGGTTTTAATTTTGCCTTGGGAACTGTTAAATCAGTCACAAATGCGCTTATATTCTATACTATGGAAGTGAAATAGTATAATTACTATTAAATCTCTATATCACTAACTTTAAGTGTAATGGATTACAAAATGTTTTAAACTAAAAATATTTTTCTATGAAAAAATGAAGCCTTCCTCTTCTGTATCCAGTTATTGACTAATATATATGAATCAGTGGAAATAGAAATAAAATTTCAATACAGGTAAACATGGAGATGCAGATATGAACAGAGACACTTGAATATATAGTAAAAAGCATGTAACGTGTCATTATTTTTCTTACCACCTGTCTATATTAAATCTCACTTGGGACTATCATTTGATGAATCAGCTCTAAAGGAAGGTCCATGATTCTGAAAATCTTCAGCTTTTAATTATGATTATCATTACTTTCCCTGATGTCTTTCTAAAATTTAGAAAAGTATCTGATACATTGAAACAATGCAATAACTTTTTTATAAGCTAAGAAATTAAAATTAAAAACATATGCAAGATTAATTTCCCAGACAGGTATACTATGCAGTTCAAATTATCTAAATACACAAGAACTCTGGATTTTGTAATGTAACATGATCAGCTAGGACATAATAAAAGTACAGTGGACTAGGTCTAAGAGAACAAGTATATTATCTATGTGATTGGGGCATTTTATGTGCTTTCTGAGGGCTTCCATAATAAAGTACCAAAACTTAGGCACTTGAAAAAAAATGAAATTTATTTTTTGGAGAAGGGAAGGCAAAAATCAAAGATACAACAATGCCACATTCATCTAAAACCTGTACGGACAGGATCCTTCTTTGCTTCCTCTGCTTCTTTTTCTCCCACAGTTTCCTATGCTCATGGCACCATGTCTGCATTTGTTTCTGATATCACATGTATGTGTCTTCACCTGGCCATCCCTCCCTGTGTGTTCGGCTGTGCCTGAATTTCCTTAAGAGAAGGGATGCCAATCATACTGGCTTGAACATTACTAATCAACCCGCCCTTGTTACTTTACTTAACTTGTTTACTTCTGCAAATACACTCTTTGCTAAAATGATCATAATATGTGGCACCGAGAGGATGTCTAATATCCTCTTTGGAGGACAAAATTCAACCTGTAATGGATTTCAATATTTCTAAATAAAAATACGTTTTCTTCTATGTTTAGATCAAGGAACTGAATTTGATCAACTCAATAAGTATATTTGAAGTATAAGGCAATGTATAAGCTTTTAATTTGCTGAGAAATTGAGACATAGTAGATGCTTAATGAGTATTTCTTACATGAGTGAACTAGTCAGTCCAATGTTGTTAACAGAAAATCATAGAATTCCAAAAGCAGTGTAATAACTGATACAATGTTGATCATACCTTCAAGAAATCCAAAAAAATTTTGCATTTTACTGATTTCACATTTAAAACACTGTTAACCTCATTGTGTACTTGACAGACTTCTAGAGAGATTAACAATATATGCAGGTAAAGTATTAATTCAGAATTTTGTGTTTAAAAAATTAAACTGAACTTTATGTCTGAACATACTGTACTGTTTCCTAAATTATAAAATGGCCCTAAGACAAAGCTTCATTTAATTTTGTATAAGTTGATATGATATATTCTCATAAAAGTTTTCAAATAAGAGAACAATTTTGAATGAGTAAGTGATTAATAAAATTTTAATAAAAATAAGTATGTTCCAGACAATATTATATGGTGACCCTATTTCCCTCCTTTACTATCTAAATGAGCTCACTTTTATCAAGTTTAGGAATGATTTGTACGTAACAGAATGTCTATACTGTGTTTAACTTGGTTACTTCTGCAAACATACTATTTCCTAAAAAGATCACCAGATGTGACACTCAGAGGATGTCCGCATATCCTCCTTGGAGGGCAGAATTCAACCTGTACAAAGAAATACAATTACTAGAAGATAAGCCTCCTTCCAGTTTAAGAAAGCTTTTATTCTTTGAGTCACACCAAGAAGAATTAAGAACTTCATGAGAACTAGGAACACAGCCTTAGCAACTGAAAATGTTTTAAAATATGTGTAATATTTTATCATTACATATTACTATTCATTGTAACTAACTAGCATAAATATCAATGCTTTGCACTGAATTTTTATATAGGTATTTGACAAAACTAATGCTAATGAAATCTAGGATTGGTAATCAATTAAATTCTGTTTGTTATAATATATGCCTTTAAGAAGCAGAATTTAAATAAGAACTAGACAATACAAATTTAATGAGAAAGAATGAAGAGAATTTATTTTTAAAGACTGCAGAAATAAACAATGAAAGTATGGTTTGAGGTTTTGGAAATCAACTGAGTAAAAATGTGTGTATGTGTTTCAAAAATGACATTTAAAGTGGAAACAAGATATAATATACTCCATTTCAAAGCAGTGAACGGATAGCACCAACACTGTTTGAGTGGTGAAATTGATCTGTGCATATAAGAAATGAGAGATTGAGATTTAAACAAAAATTCAAACACCATCTAGAGTACTTTCCAGTTTTATCTTTTTTTAAGTGAAGTCTTCTGCAACTCAGAGTAAAAATGCCCCAGCCCAGGTTTGTTCCCTGACTCACATACCCAGTAGTGGCCCAATCATCCCAGTTCTTCTCTCTCAGTAAATAACGGTTCCATCTTCTCTGTTTTTCAGGTCAGCACCATCATCACATTTATCTCCTTTTTTTCCCCTTATTTTCATTTGTGATATGTTTTTTACTACCTTATAGAAATTATACTATATAAGAAAGCAATTTCTTCTTCTTATTGCAAATGGAATTGAGGAAGAAACTGTCAGCAGTTTTGTTGAATTCTGTAGTTCAGATTCTAAGCAATGCCTGGCACAAAATAAACATTCAGAAATATGAATCCATTATAGATAAAGTAATGGAATCTTATATGAATCAGATCATCAGTGTCTCATATTTCTTTATATCTGTCTTGCTTCTATGTTAAATAAGCATTGTTATTGTTTTATACCTAAGGCACACTTTTTTAAAAAATTTGTACTCTTACTAACAATAAGTGGTTTAAAATACTAGGAAGTGCTACTTCATGGACTCAGAATAAGTAGTGGAATTTTGAGGAATTAATATTCACAATTTTTTCTAAGAAAAATATGGTATTCTTTAGAAAGCATACATATACTTTTCAAAAACCTCAATCCTTCAATAGATTCTTTTATTTTCCATGAATAACAATGATTATGGAAATATTATCATGGATCTCCCTTCATATAGATAGAATTAATACATCAGTGTAAAATTGTTATAATTAAACAGGAATGACTGCTAAGATCTTTCTCATTTTATATTAATTTGATTTCAAATTGATAGCCATTAAATATACTGAAGACTAAATTATTCTAGTGAGTTACAAATTTACTACATATCATTTTTCCCTGAACTCTTACAGGCAGGATGCTATTTTCATTTATTTATGTTGGTTATTCTTCATATCCTTTTTAAGAGATATACTTTGTTTCTATACTCTCAAATTATTAATATACATTCTTACTTGTAAAATGTACTACTTAACATACCAAGGGAAGAAGTAGGTATCAAAAAATAAAGACTGATTTTGCTTGCAATCTAAAGTTACAAGTCACTAACTGGTTTGTTAAAATATTTGAAAAAATAATTACTATATACATATCATACTAATAATGTATGTAGGATAAGAAAAGAATAGGCAAAAGGAATAAACAAGAAAAAACATACATGACTCAGCTACCCACATATAAGGTATGGTTGAGCAATACAGTGTTGAAAATTGGTACATTAAGTGACACATTACCATTAATACCCTTCCATGTAGACAAGTTGCGTCTTAATCAACTATATCATCTATTTTGATTTGCATAGTAAAATGATAAAGCATAGCATTAACACATTTTAACCATTAAATTCATAATCAACTATTTATAGATTTTTATACAATATTTTATGATTAATTAAGAAAGTATAGTTACTATGAGAAATGCAGCAAAATACCCCAAAATTATGAACATTGTCATTTGCAGTACTAATGCATGAACACATTCTGTGACTACCATGCGCATTCCAACAGACATTGGGAGACACTGCTCACTGGTAACCAGCTCAGTGGGAAAGCAGAGGCAGGCCCTGTTCACACTCACACTCCAGTAGCCCTCTGGACACTTCTGCCCCAGGTAATTATTAAGGGCTGGGAAAAACAGAAGTGTGCTTTGCACAAGAGCACCCAGTGGCCACCAATGTATACCCATGGCTAGCACTGACTGAGAGAACCAAACAGTCATGCTCCAGAGAATTGAAGCCAATGTGGGATGTGCTTGGGACCCCACTACCCATTTGTTCAGAAGAACCCAGGAAAATGTCAAGATGAAGAAACAAAAAGCAGTCCCTGGACTCCAACCCAAGGAGAGCAAGTCCAGGAGAAGAAAACATGGAAGAGATCAGGAGTCACACACCTGAACTTTCTGCAGTGATGGCAACTGAAGTAAAGAGACAACTTCATGAGGCTATAAAAGAAATTAAACTATCTCAGGTAAAAGAAGAAATGAAAAACATAATAAAAGATTTGCTAAGCATTTGAAAGATGACATAGATAAAAAAAATAGAGGAGCATAGCAAAATGAGGCAAACTTTGAATTAACAATATAAAAAAGATTTAGAATACATGAAACTTACTTAAAAAGATAGCCAGGAAATTAAAAACTCCATTGAAAGCTGGCAAAATCACTTGAAAGAAACTGAAGATAGACTTTCAGACCTTGAAGACAGGTGTGTAGCTTGTGATCAGGAAAGGAAAGACCTCTTAAAAATAACAAGGAACTAGGAAGTAACAATTAAGTGACTGCAAAATGATGCAAAGCAAAATAATTTAAGAGTGATAGGTATCAATGAATTGATACACACAAATGACATTAAAATTCAATTTACAGAAGTAATAGCAGAAAACTTCACACAAATGGGAAAAGGACGTGATATTCAGACAGTTAGCCATAATGAAAACAAATCTACAGCCAGACATATAATAATCAAGATTCCAGAAATTCAACACAAGAACAGAATATTAAAAGCTGTTAGAGAAAAGAAATGGATTACCTTTAAAGGAAAACCTTTCAGAATTATGACAGATTTCTCAACACAAACCATTAAGTCAAGAAGAACTTGGAGTGAAATATTTCAAGTCCTGAAAGAAAACAACTTCCAACCCAGATTCATGTACCCTGCAAAACTATCTTTCAAAATTGATGGAGAAACAAGATACTTCCATGACAACAACTGAAGGAATTCATGACTGCCACACCAACCCTACAAAGAATACTGAAGGACATTTTAAAGACAGATAGAAAAAGACCATGGTTCTGGGAACAGTGGTAGAGGGGGATCACTGAGCAGAGCTGACAATTGAATGGAGGGACATGTACATAGCCAATGGCAGGAAAATAGCATGATAGAGAGGAGCCAGTGCATGTTGGCCATAACCATTAATGTAGATGACCTCAATTCACCCATAGTAAGAAACACAGGCAGGGTCAATCAGGAGACAAGATCCATCAATATGCTTTAACCAAGAAACACATTTAACTTGAAAGAAAATTCATAGACTAAAAGTCAAAGGAGAGAAAACAATGCTTTATGTGACAGGGAACCAGGAAAAAAAGTAGTTGCAGCTTGCCCATCAACTGCAGAATGGATAAGATATTGCATTTCTTTATAATGGAATGCTACTCAGCTATAAAGAAAGATAGCCTTGAGGCTCTTGTAGGTAAATGGATACAACTTGAGATCATGCTCACGAGTGAAATGATTCAGAGTCATGTGGGTGAACAATGTGTTGTCTCCCTAGTATAAAAAACTAAAGAAATTAGTGGGATCCAAAATGCAAACTAGAGGTTATAAAGGTGAAATGGGAGATGTCTAAAGGGGGAAGGCAGTGGCCATTGTTAATTTATTATCCTGCTTTTAAACCCTGTATTATTTTCATTGTTCTGTTTAGCTTGATTTTATTCTGTTTTGTTATGTTTGAGTTTACTATATTTCATGACATGTACAGCTCTTTCAAAAATAACAAAATGGATTATAGTAGCCATTATTGATTTCCTATTAGCTTGTTTCAAAGCCCTATTGCTTTACTTGTTTTCTTTTGGTTGATTTTATTCTATTTTGTTTTGTTTTATTTTATTATGTGTGATGGTATAAGCAGCTACTTTGAAGATAACAAGATGCATTATGGTACCCACTGTTGTATTCCTGTTGAAATCCTGTGTACCTTTCAGTGTCTTATTTTGATTAGGTTTATTCTGCTCTGTTTTATTTGATTTTATTATACATGAGGGTATGGGCAATTATTTTGAAGATAACAAAATTCATTATGGTAGCTATTATTGATTTCTTTTTATCTTGTTTTGAAGTCTCGTATCATGTTCTTGTTTTGTTTTGATTGATTGTTCTGTTGTGTTTGGTTTTATTATGTTTGATGATATAAACATCTACTTTGAAAATACAATGCATTATGGTAGCCACTGTGGTATCCCTATTATCTTGTTTTGAAGTCTTATATTGATTTCATTGTTTTGTTTCAATTGGTTTTATTCTGTTCTGTTTTGTTTTATTTTATTGTGCCTGATGGTATGGTAAGTTATTTTGAAGATATCAAGAGGCAACATGGTAGCCATTGTTGGTTTGTTTTTATCTTGGTTGAAGTCTTGTATCACGTTCATTGTTTTGTTTTGATGGATTCTATTTTTTTTTGTTTTATTCTCTTCAAAATAAAAAAAAATAAAATGTGAGACTGCTGTTCAAAAAGTTCACCTAGCATTAAGCATAACTTAGTAAAGCAAGTCTGCAATGTCTTGGGTTTATACAAACCAAATATGTAGCCTTCTGGTGGTGAAACTACATTCAAAGTATAATTTAGAGTAAAAATAAATGTATATAACAGTTTTACCTTTTTGAATAAATCCTATAGGTATTACCACAAATATGCATAAGTTAGCATAATAAGAATATTAGTGGTTTAACTGTTTGCAATACCAAAAAATATAAAACATCATAAATGTATATATATGACTGGATAAATAATTTATTGTATATTTCATTACAATATCTTATACAGTCAAGAAAAGAAACGAAATTCTTCTATATAAGTAGATAGATAACATTATTTTGACAAAATACAGTAATAAGTAAAAAAAAATTTAAGAAGAAAAATAAATACCAATAGTACATCTGCTGCTTTTACAGTTAATGATGAAATATCAGGGAGTTCATATAGTTTAAGCTAATACATTTGCTTTATACATACACTTGCAAAGCATTTTAAAATAAAGTGCATTAGCATAGTTTCCCTACTAATTAGAGTAAATACTGGAGGGCAAGATGACAAGATGTAAATTTAACATACACTTTTACTTATATAAATGTGGAATGACCTAAAATATTGCTTGATAGATGCTGAAATACACAGACTTGATATCCTCTAGCGATAGTATACAACTAATATTACTCATTTCTTGTTGAAAGTATATCAATATATTTATACATAAATAGTCAAATTGATGTCTCATTCTTGTTAAAAATTTGAGCAGTTTGACATATGCCTAAATGAAATGTCTCTCCCTTCTATTAAAAAGAGAGAATAAAATAATACCTTCAATCAAACTAGAAATTTCCTTCATGAATAAGTTATAGGTACACTCCTGCATACTCATAATGGGAAAATGTGTTTCAAAATTCAGCATGAATTAGTTTAGGCAAAATAATTTTTCTCAGAAGATGTTTAAAACTAACATGCTAGATGTCAATTTCCTTTCCAATGTGTGTATGACTAAGACTGTTTTACCAAATTAAATCTGAAAAACAAAATACAGAAATAAGGAAAATATAATGCTTTCAATGTAATTTTGACATAATTCTAGGTAACCAATCTAATAATGTGAATCACATATTCAGATTACATTTTTTAAAATTTTTTTAAAATGAAAACATTTTAGCTTAATTTCCAGAAATGTTTACAAATTATTGTTATTTTAGAAAGTTACTTAATATTTAAATTAAAATGTTCCAATCAGTGCATTATTAATGCTCAAAGATATTTTTATAAATTATATATGAAAAATTTCTGTCACCAAAATTTGACAATTATTTAATCTTTATGTAAACAGGTCATTCTCTGGAGACAAGAATTTACAACAATATCAGACATCATGAAAGTATATTTATAACCCAATACTCTTTTGTTTTGCTTAGTCTTATTAAAAGTGAATCTTTCCATTTCATTCTCAGATGCTAGAAATTTAGGAATCTATCAAAAACTGAAGTAAACAATGAACAATGAGTGATGTTCTATTACCATTAGAATCTAATATCGCTATTAATAAAGTCCACATTTATTTGAGGAAACTGAAAGCTTTTAGGTCAGATCTTTGTCTTGAAATATTGGGTAGATATTTTAAACGTATTTCACCCAGACATATGAATTTATTAATCCACTGCTTTATTAGCATTAAGCCAAGTGTTTCATTTAAGCTAGGTCATTATATTTCAGGTAAAGATTATAAAGAATGTTCAATAGTTTAATATTAGACTGATATAACATCAAAGAATAATTAAGTTTCCTTCTTTCCTAAGCTCTTTCCTCCAATGATTCATTTTCAAGAGTTGGTTGATGAGAAATAATGTGACTTCATGCCGCCTCTCATAATGTAATTACATCTTACTTGGTTTAGTTAAATCGTGTTGTGTTAATTCTTGTGTTGTAAATGTAGAATTTTATATTTTTATTTTCATTCTTGAATGCATAAATCAGCAAGGAGATAAGTGTTTCTTGTGGTGTAACCATTTATATACCACATATAGTTTCGATGCACATTGTTATGGACTATTAATACTTATTTTCTACTTAAATTTGACCCAAATTAGTTATGCAAATTATTATTAGTTTAAAGATCAAAGAATCAAAACAAGTACAGTGAATATCTATCATATTTTTAACTCCATGTAAGTTCAACATCTTTAGTTATAATTGGCAAATTCTAAATTTTGTCTTCCGTACCACAGAAAAGCCCAGAAATAAAAATTCCTAGCATCATTTTTAGCTGCTACACATATTCATAATAGAAAAATCTCAAAGCAAAGTATTCAGAATTTACTAGATTAAAAAAGGGCACGATGGTAGGGGCTGTAGGTATTGGTTAATTTATCAGACCTCAAATGTTGGTATAGACAGTCTTGTGTTTTGTAAATTTCAAGATTGGATACTTGAAAAAAAATAATGACTTGGTTACTTTTCTCTGGTTTTTAAGACAAAATACCTGGTGCCCGAAGTGAAGAAGGAGAGGTTTATTTGTTACAGTTGTGGGGGTTTCAGTCCATACTTAGCTGGTTCTAAGGCAGGGTGGTGTGGCTGAGGGTGCAGCTGTTCATGACCGCTGCAAGCGGCAAGAGCAAACAGGGCAAAAGTGAGGGAAACATGCCTCCTTCCCAACCTTACATTGTATGTCGGCTCCACGCCTGGGAGGGTGCAGAACTCACACCACCAATCCCAATGCTAGACAACAAACCAATCACAAATGCTAGATTCAGCCACCTCCAAGACTGCATGAGGCATGGGGGACCACCTAAACACAAACCATAACAAATAGTTTCAGTTGGGCAACAAAACTAGCACTGGTGCTTTCTTTGTATCATTTTTATTTATATACACTTAAGTACAGATCCTGAACTTTGTTTTCCACTTCTCATAATAATTTTTCAACTACTTAATAATCTTTCACTGAATCCATTTTTGGTTATACATTCAGATTAGCTTCTGTTGCTTGCAATTAAGATGCATGATTTAAATAGAAAAATCACATATCTACTGAAAAAAATGTGTTTACCACAATGTGTAAGTGACCAAAAATCTGATAGTAGTTTTAAAACATGTTATTTTGATTTAATGCCCAAGAGTTGTGGGCCAAGATTTGTGTATTTCTCTTAGCATTTTCCTGTGAGAACACGTGATGATCCTTCCAGATCCTGCTGTTAAGACAGAATGTCCTGCAAAAAGAGATTAAAATACATAGTGCAAGGGATGGTAGGTGAAAGACATATAAGATCAAAAAACTGTTGCTGAGTATTCCTGTGTGCTTTTGCTCATGCCTTGTTGACACCCACTGTGCCAGAATCATCATAATTTGCAGTTATGGTGACTATAGGTTTATAGTCACCTATAGTCAGAATAGGAGAATATGGTTGCACCAAATTACATAGAGGACTAGTTTGGAGAAGTGTAACTCAACCATGTCATTTATAATCCACATGTGGCAAATATAAGCAATTGTTAATTTAAACAAAACATGGTTGTTTAATATAGCCACCAGAAGAACAAACGTAATACTGTTTTCAAGAATTACTTTAAAAAAAATATGCAGAGCGACAGAACTATTCTGCTAAACAGTGTGCCTTTTCTGTCTCAGTTGAAAAATTGCTGAGGTAGCTAACATCTAGGTGCGGAGTCTGATACACTGGTTATGATATTGGAGTAAAGAACCACTTCTGTGAATGCTGGACTGAGCTACATACACTGTAGCTGATGTTATATATGGATTTTATGTACTTTCCAAACATTCCATCTGAATTTATTCCACATTCATGTTTCATTTGGAGCCCAGTGAGATATAACACAAATGAACTCACAAAAACAATCTTCAGAAAAGTTTAAAATATATGATTTGCAAGTTTTACTTGTGGTGGGGGAACATGAGGGCAAGGACAAGAAGATGAAGTAAAAATAATTATGATGTGATATGTGTATGCACTAATTCTTTACAATAAATATAATTGTTAAGTATCACAAACATACATACAATGAAAGAAAAAAGTTGTTTGTAACTTTTAATCCTCTGTGGCACAAGAAGGCATACCAGAAAATTGGGAGGAGACTTGTATGACTTTATTTACTAAAATTATATGAAGAAATACATGTTTTTTCTTGGATAACTGTATCAAGCACTTTATATTACAACCCTAGACTTAAAAGTTCTTTATATACTCCTTTGTTTACCAAATTCATACTTCCATACTTCTTTACTTAGCTCATATATTTTCCATGCTAAATCTTCATCTCTTAAAATATGCCTGTGCTACTGCAATTTTCTAGAGGTTCCTGAAGATGACACAGTTTTACTTCTTTTTCTTTCTTCTCTTCTTGTTAGGAACATTTCCTAATATTCATTAACTGTTTACTATCACTGTACCTAGTATTTTTTGTTCTTGTTTGCATTATCTGACTAAAAAACTTTTCATTTCTATGCAATTATCACTTATTAATTTGATTATAAGGATTTATGTTCACTCATATATGCCCAGGACATTATTTAATATTTAATCATTGTATTTTGTAAATATACACTAATGAGAAGAAAAGATAAGAAAATTATAAATGGTTTTCTCTATTAATACTGATTATGCATTTTATGAAAAGCTTTTATCTGAATGATTTTTATCTATTTTATGTATGAATGAACTTAGTTTTTACACAGGTAAAATTTACATCTAATCACAAATATTAAAGATTCATGATAACTAACTTTATTTTTCAGTTTGTCTGGTTTAAAGGATACCCAGGATGCTGACATATTAGCTCTGTATTTGTCTGTGAGAATTTCTGGGTGACACTAACACTTGATTAAGTAAACTGGATGAGGCAGACTTACTCTCCAGTGTGGGCAGGCTTGGTCAAGTCCAGTGTGGGCCTGAATAGAAAACAGTGCCAAAGAACTGGGAATTCATTCTCTGTTTGGCAGCTGGGAGATCCATGTCTCTCTCCTGAGATGTTGGCATTCCCTCCCCTGAGCCTTGGACATAACTCAGAACTCATACCACCTATGCCCTACTCCTTTTGCAGGCCCTCAGCCTATACCAGCGACTCCCACCACGGGCTTCTCTTGGGCTAATGAATTTGACTTTGGTGTGAAACTTCGACACCTTTCCCTGCTCACAGAGGGAAGATGACACGTGAGACTTTTCAGTCGAATAATCAGGGTGACTCCAGTTCCTCATAATAAATCTTTGTCTGTATGTATAGTTATATTTACACTTAGGTCTATTTTATTCTGTTTCACTGGAGAACAGTGACTAACTAATTTGACATTATTTGGACACAAAGCTCAATTTTCCTTGAAGTGATCGTATTAATCCATACAATGAAACATTAAAGCTATATAATTGAGCTAAATGTTATAGAATTTTGTATCAGTCAATTTACTTTATCTTTACCACAGGTAGAAATGTTAAAACATTTGATTAGAAATTTTATGATAAAATTTTCACTTTATTTCATATATAGAATTTTTCCAAATCTAGGCTTGTTCAGATGATTCTTAAAGAAGACCATTGTTTTGTCTTCAAAGGAAATATTAAGTAATTTATTATTTTACTACTATCACTTAACTTTATCTACTTTCTTTGGAAATGAATAAATATAAATAGTTCATAAAGATGTTTTCAAGAAATAGTAAAAATTCTTGACCAAGAATATCCCCTTCAGTGATGAATCGAGTTCTAGATGATCTCTCTGTTTCATTATTTAACACTAATCATTTGTCTTCATTAATAAGGATACATGTTATCCTCTATCCCAAGTTCATTTAAAAATAAAATAAATGTGCTTTATCTATATGAATTTATGCTTGCAATCTAGTTTTTAGAAAACACTCTCATGCAAAATAATAATGGCTCAGAAGTTAAGTATACTGTTATTGTGATTAGTGCCATTGAAGATTCATTATTACAATCTTATTTTGAGAAACGAATATTCCAATGGTAAACATCTAACAATTTATCATAATAGAAAATCATTCCACACAGGTCAATCAATAACTGTTTTCATTTGAATATCATCAAATATTCTCTTGCAAAGAAAGTAATTTTCACCATATTTACTGACTATCTAAATTTTGGAATAGCTCTCATGTAAGACTTTCTTATGGTCTTGTCGATTTTTAGAACTGATTCCTTTTCCTTGAGCATAAGAATTCTGGACTCTGAAGGCTGTAGTAAAAATCTAGTACAAATGTAATTGAGTTTTAAAGGTTTCTCTAAAGTTCAGCAGGGATTTGAAATGAAGAAATTCAAGTCTGCTTGGCTATAAATAAAATATGTTCTTTAATGTTGGAACCAAGCATATTTTTTCTCGTCAGCAGAAAGAAAAATCATCATGGTAAAAAATGAAATATGACTGATAACTCAAGCTATTTTTCACCTTTGCCTTGATGTTTCCATCCCTGAAAGTTGAAATTCTTTTATTATTACTTCTGACTTTCTTTTGTCTTTGGAGGATGAGGTGGAATTAATTTTAAACTGTCTTAGTTAGGGACATAAAAATATTGAGTTCAATGAGTTAAAAAAACAACAAATCATACATGCACTAAAACATACCTATGTATATACAAACACATATATATATGCACACTGTGCACATACTTGTAGATAGTTGGAAGTATTAATTATATTTCCATGAATATATTCAAATTGTAATAATAGTGGACTCTGACTCCTTAAAATAGTGAATAAGATCCTAAAGAATGACTCCAACAATGAAATACCGGGTACATGTAATATAAGAGAAATATTTTATTACTGGTAACTGAAGAAGAATATAGTTACTGAAAGTAATATGTATATTTATAGGAATACAGTAATTTGGAGCTTACAGTATATGCTCATTCTTGTTTATGTACTTCTATAACTAATTTTATATTAAAGTTTGTAGAAGCACCAGAGCTCGCATATTGTGCTAATTTTAACACACAGAATTACACTGATTTCTTAGAATCGAACTTGATTTGTATGCATAACTTTCTGTGATACAAGAACAATCATATAAGTGCAAAACAATGATTTCCACTCATTGAATTACCTGGCATAAGACATTTACTCAGATCTAAGTCAAGTCATTTCCACATCAACACTGAAAGTGTACACACTGTTAGAATAACATTTTAAAAATCACTCAATTACTTTTTCTTTTCAAGAGGTTTTCTGTCAATTTTTCAGTAAGTACATATATTTATATTTAAAACAAAGCAACGTAAATAATCTTATTAATGCTAACTTGCTTTTAGTTTCATTATTACATATTAGTATTTTTATAATTACTGCTATTCTATCACAACTCCTACTAATATTTAAAATGAAGGCTAAGGGGCGGGGATATAGCTCAGCGGTAGAAGCACCAGCCTGGCAAGTGCAAGGTCCTGAGTTTGATTCTTAGTACCAAAAAATGAATATATAAATACATTAAATGAAGAATTAGCAATAATGTTTAAGATTTGACATCATTTTAAGGAAATAAATTATCATAAGTATTTCTATCAATTGTTTGTAATATAATAATCAAGTTATGTAAAGATGTCATTTTGTTTGAATATGATATCTATATGAGAAACATGTATTACTGTGAAACAAAACCAAAACAATTTCTTCCATATATTTTGAATATGTATTTAATTTTGACACTAAATTTTTTAAATAACATTTGTATTCCGTTGAATAAGAACGTTGGAAAAATATATGTCACTTAAAATGTGTAATATTTATTTGTTATTTTTATGGCCTCAAGTTTACTCTCTGGTTTTTTTTTTTTTTTTTTTTTTTTTTTTTTTTTTTTTTTTTTTTTTTTTTGCGGTGCCAGGAATTGACTCACGACCTTGTGCTTGCCACGCAGGCACTTGACTGCTGAGCTAGATCCCCAGCCCTGGTGGTTTTGAGACAGGGTCTCACTTTGCTGTTCAGGCTGGCCTTGAGCTCACTTTGTAGCCCAGGTCTCAAACTCACAACGATCCGCCTGTCTCAGCCTCCTGAGTGCTGGGATTACAGGCGTGAGCCACCACGCCCAGCTAAGTTTACTCTCTGTTGAATGATACATATTTTAAATTTGAAGTGATTACGTACAAAAATACAGAGGAAAATTGTAATGATTGGACTTTTTTAAAAATATTTTAATTAACATTAACCAAAATAAAGCTAAATAATTTCATTAAAAATCAAATTTCCTATGTAGGAATAATATCAGCATAAAAAAGATTTAAGTGATAGTAAACAGATCAGTTCTTCCAGAAGATCTATGTGACCCCAAAAACTTCACATGAAACAAAACTGGAAAGTGAGATAGAAACTTCCATTATCATAGTAGAACAATTGAACATACTTTGATCAATAATGCACAGTGCAGCAGAAACAAAATATTAAGGTTAGGGTCAAACAGAATGGCATTGTCATTTAGACTAATATAACTGACTATATAGTACACAACAGCAAACAACACTAAAATGCACATGATCCTTAACCTCACACGAAATATTCACCAAGTTAGATGACACTCCAGAAAATAAAGAAAATTCTAAATAGACGTACAAAGCATGTCACTCAATAAATAGAGTTAAACTAGAAATCACCCTCAGAAATAAAACTGGAAAATTATCGAGAAGTTTCAAAATTAAATGGCGCATTTCAAGATAACAGTTGTGCCAAGGAGTCTCAGGAAATGTTAACAAACACTTAGGAATAAATGAATATGAAGCTATAAAATATAAGCATATAAGGTATGCAGTGATTGGAAAGACATTTGTAACACTATATAATTAGAAAATAAAGATGTCAAATTAAAAAATCACAGCTTATATTTAGGATGCACTTTTTTTTTAAATTCGAGAAGGTATCAATAAATTAAAACAGAGAAACAACAGAGAATGTTAATAAACCAAAAAAGAAACAAAATTATAGAAAACATTTGGTCCATTAAAGGAAAAATAAGTATCAGAGATTAAGGATGGATCATAAATAGCTTTTTAATTCTTTTGTGTGAAGGACCAAACCCAGGGCCTCTCACTTGCTAGACAAGCATTCTAACACTGAGCTAAATTTCCAGCCCCAGAAGGATAAAATTTAAAATACAATAATAAAAAAGTGCTGCAGTCAATTTAAATACATATATCTGAAAACTTAGATGAAATATATAAATATATGAAATACTTTACCAAACCTCACTCAAAAATAAGTGAATAAATAACAAATTAGCATATACATTTAAGATATATGCTGATAATTCATACTTTACAAAATTATCTTAATTGGTTTTATTTGGGAATTTTATCTAAAATGTAACAATGGAACAATACAAATTTTTCAAAGTAGCTACAGTAAATAGAAGAGAAACATTTCATTTCTTGTACATCTGGGTAACATTTTCTTTTTCTTTTTTTTTTTTTTTTTTTTTTTTTTTTTTTTTTTGTGGCACCAGGGATTGAACTCATGACCTCCCACTTGCCAGGCAAGCACTTAGGCCACTGAGCTAGATCCCTGGCCCTTGGCTAACATTTTCTTAATGCCAAGCTAGAAAAAATATTTTAAAAAATGAAAATATACAGATTACTAACTCTTATGTACAAAACTGGAAATATAATGTATTACCAAATCTAGCACAGAAAAGCACAAAATTATTCACTACATCCACATTGGATTTATATCCATCTCAAAGGTGCTGTAATATTTGAAAATTTAAGTATATAATCCATCATATCCATTGGCTAAATTTTATCATCTTGCCAATTAAAAACAAAAATATGCAATAAAATCCAACACCTATTCTTGATTTTTAAAAACACCCAGAACCTGACCCCGAGTTGTGGAGAATAGCATAGGACTTCCCTAATTTGATAAAAATCTAGCCTATGACCAAAATCATGGCAAAGCAGAGTAATAGTACTGTATCATTCTAATTTAACACTACACAGAAAGTTTGTGATAGTCCAATGAGGAAACAAATGAAACTGGCCTCTATGGAAAGATTCGTTAAATCCTAAAGTTACAACAATTTTTAGAAATGCAATGTTAATATTCAAAGCTCATAGCTTCCTATACAATAGCAACTAAAAATTGTAACTAGAAAATAGAAAACTAATATTTATAGAAGAAATAATAAAACAAGTCCATAAATATAATTCTAACAAAGTGTGGAAAACTACAAAAGTTTGATAAAAAAATGAAAAAAGATCTTAATAACTGTATAGATATCTCATAGTCATAGACAGGTAGATAAACTGTTAAAATGTAAACCTTTCATAATTTAGACTATCAATTCAATATAATCTCAGTCAAAATTATAGGTTATTTTTTGTATACATGACAAATTCATTCTGAATATCATATACAAAATCATGAAAGGAGGAACAAAATATTGAAGAAAGGAACAAAATTCAAATTTTTTTCTAACTTTGGCAGTTTGTGTGAAATATATGCATCAAGAGTAAACAAGAACGTCTACTCTTAGTATATCTCTCTTCAAAATGTTCTTATGTCCTTTTAATTGCACATATGTTGTAAGTAACATTATCTCTGATGAGAGGGAGGTAATTGGAAGCAATCTGAGCAAATGTAATGCAGGTAGATGCACACTATTAAGTACTAGATGTACATATAACCTATTCGTAATCATTGCAACATTAATCAAATGCAAAAACTCCTGATCTAATTCTAATAGGGGAAACAGAAAGACCTAAAAAATAGATACATAATTTATGTGAGCAAAATAATTACATATGATAGAGTATGGTGAGATAAAATTAAATGTAACTATTTATCAAATAATATCATTAACATGGAAAAAGGGACAAGTCATAATCACCAAGATAGGATAATTGCTATGAAATATGAAGTAATTTCTATCCAAACTATAGAAAAACCCCTACAAATCAAAAATTAAAAAATGCACCCCATGAGATATCATGGTCAAAATTCTTAGCAGTTAATTTTTTAAATAACAATGTCCAAGTAACCAATAAACATGAAAAGAAGTTCAACGTGGTTATTCACATATTTAATGCAATTTAAATCTCCAGAGTTTTCCTGTTACACACCAAAACTACATAAAAAATATAGAGCCATAAATAGTAAGTCTTTTTATGGTATTAAGCAAGTGTAAGTCTTTTCCATTTTGATATTATATGTATATAATGTTATTTATATACATTCATATACTTTATATAGTTAATATAAATAAATGCATATGTTGGAAAATATTTGGGCTATGTGTGCAGTAAAGATGATCATGGAAATAAAAATGACCGAATAAATACCCTTAAAATATATAAGAGACAGAAGTGCACATATTTGTTTAGAAATAGTTATGTCAAGATTGTGCAGATTAGAACACAAGGTAATAAACAAGACAGTAGTAGTTAGTGATGAAGAGACTGACAAAAATGATTTGTGAAGTTCCTTGGTAAAAATATTTTTTGGTTCAATTATACTTATAAACCACACTTTCTGAAAATTAGTTATAATTTGTGTACCATTAAAATGTAGTTTATATTTTCATTATATATATAAATGCATGCATATAAGGTTAGAGAAGTAAAATTTAAATCAGTGGGTGGGGATAAACAGGGCATTTAACTAGATTAAGACAAATATTTATGTCGCAACTAAAGTAGCATGAAATTAGTAAATGAGTAAACACAAATATCAATCCAGTATAATGGCAAATATAGGAGTACACTTAAACTACTTTGGAAATTTAGAAAATTTTGACCCATTGTAGAAAACTCTCATCTATTCAAAAAGAATAATGTGACAAATGATTATTTATTTGGGAAATATAATTGCACAATTATTGACAAAAAACTTTGCATTTTTATGTATAAATGTTTTCTATACATATGACTTTGTTTTTTTGCTAAACCTGCTCAAATAGTATGTTCCTTGTCATATGTATCAAAGGAGAATCATAGTGTTCTATCTTTACATCATAGTTATTTTTTATGACAAGTTATATTCAATCCTAAAATAAATTGCTATCTTTAGGTATAAAAATCTACTTTCTGAGAATAATTGTTTATCTACATCTGAGGTGTGATAAAAATTCAGTGAACATTTCACAATTTTTTCAAATTTATTACAGTAAAAGACACACTGCCATTAATCTCCCCAAGAGATTCCATGCTGCTTTAAAAACACATTAGCCCATTTCGTTGCCACTTTTTAAAAGCGACTTTAGCCGCTTGGTTGTGGAGGCTTTGATGTTCTAAGACAATTCAAAACATTCACCTTGCATAGTTATTTTTACTGTGGGGAGAGGGAGATATTACATGCTGACGTGGTCGATGAATAAGGTGAATGAGGCACACCAGACCGCGTTAGGAGCCTGCTTTCCTTTGGACGCAAATCGGTATCCGCAATCTTTGTAGGGTTTTTTTTGCCCCAATGTGTGTTTTGATGATACATTGAATCATGCGCAGCTTCTTGATCTATATTGTGACTATTGCTTATCTGGGTTTTTCCTTTCCTCTTTTCTTGTTTTATGTTCCATAGCTCTATACTTCAATATAATTTCTACCCTAAAGAAGTATCAAGCATCTTATTCTTTGATGTCCTTCCAAACCAAAAATTAGTCATAGTAACTGTGCAATAATGATAAAATTTAAAGTTTTGTATATATATATGTATATATATATAGCCATAACATTTATATAAATTTAATTGCCATCCGTGTGTAGATGACTCAAGGGTAAAACTATTCCAAATTCATTTAATTTTGATACTTTTATCAATACTTTTTAGATATATAGTGATAATATTCATCATATGGAATTTGTAAATGTATATGATATACTTTGCTTCTTTTTTTCACATTTCCCTCCCCTCCAAATTTGTTTTCTGAAATCACAATGTTGCCCGTATTCTCATCATATTATATTAATAAAGTAATTTGCTACTGATAAATTTCTGTATGCACATATATAGTTATACTGTAAAACTAAATTTAATATGAAAAAATCTTTATTCTTTTACACACAGTCACAACTTACAATTACCAATTTCATAAAATAAGTTAAATTTTAATTTTTATTATTCTGTCACAAAATTTAAATTTATCTTATTCCATTTGTTGAGTAGAGATATAAAGTTTTTGCATTTTACTGCAGGCTCAATAAAGTGCCTGTGACAAATTCTATGAAGATTTATTTAGGTCTTTCTGCATTTAAAAGCTGAAAGTCATCAGGTTTAAGGTTAAAGTGGAGAGTGACAAGGGTATAAATTTCAAATAAGGGAAGTATGGTATCATATGCACATTTTAAGTGTCCACATATGTAACTGCTGAGAGAAACTTCATTCCACAGTATACTATTTTTTCACGCCCCACACATTTTTTCTTTCTTTTTAAAAATAAAAACCTGATGGCTTTTCTGGCAGAAAAAAAATGTGTTAAGGAAACTATGTGAGCCACTGGCAAAAGCTTAAGTAAAATGCAGCAAATGTGAGATAGAATTTGCATTCTAGTCATTGGTGTGGTATATAATCAAGTACTGTATTCAGTTAAATGAGTCTGTTGTCTGGCTGTAATGAATATCTACATCCATCCTAACAGTTAATGAGGAATAAATGACTTATTATCCATGAATGGCTGTATCTAAATAGCTCTGCAACAAAAGCAGAATATTAAAATGTGTAGCTAAAATAGATCTTAAATGATAATGAACTTACTTAGATTATTAATTTTAAGGCATCAGAGTGTTGACTGCACAGGATGAAATCAACACCAGCATTAGTTTTAGCACAATGACAAGTTCAAAGTCTGAATTTAAAATAAATTTCCATGTGTATAAACATGTAAGCATCTATGTATACATATGTCAATTTATGTATGTATATATACGCACATCAGTACTAACCTATGCACATCCATTTAAAAGAAAATTGTTTCTTCTGCTATTCGCTCATTTAAAATGACAGCTTTTGATAAAGTTCAGATGTACAAAAGTCCTGCAATTCATGTT
The DNA here is from genome assembly GCA_004365215.1 of Cuniculus paca. NCBI lineage: Eukaryota > Metazoa > Chordata > Mammalia > Rodentia > Cuniculidae > Cuniculus > Cuniculus paca. The sequence goes on from RJWT010000002.1 coordinate 41,223, forward strand.
AAACACATTATTTATAATTAATAAAATTAATTCTTACTTTTTTTTTTTGGTGACACCAGGGATTGAACTTGCGACCTCGCACTTAGCCAGGCAGGTGCTTACGCCATTGAGCTAAATCCCCAGCAATGAAGCTAATTCTTAAAAGGAGAAGGTACTAAATTAAAATTACTGTTGAACACTCTGAAGCTCATTCATATAATTTAAAATAATTGACTATTTGCTGTGTTAAACAGAAAAGAAAGTTTTTCAGATTATATTTTTCCATATTTTTGAATTATTCAATTATAGTTATATACTTTATTATTTATTAATTTCTAGTTTTATTATTAATAAAATTATATATAGTCAAGGTGAACAATATGATTTTGATGTAGATATATGTTGTAAAATGATTACCAAAAATGATTATGTCTACTATAGTTATCTGTCTTGCGCATGTGGAAGAAAAGTTGATTATCTTAATTAATTTCAAGTGCATAATATTTTATTAATATAGTAGCCATAATGTATATTAGATCCTCAGACTTGTTCATTTAATATGTTTTGACCAGTATCTTCCTCTATTTCCTACCCCTGAACCCAAATAACTATTATTTTTTAATCTCCTTTTTAAAATTCAATTTCCTTTGATACTACATGGAGATCAATTTATGCAACATTAGTTTTTCTCTTTCTGGCTTATTTTACTTAGCATGATGACTTCCATTTTCATCTATATTACTGAAAATGGCAAAATTTTCTTCAATTTTGTAGCTGAATATTATTCTGCTTTTTTGTATTACATACAAATATTTTACATGTGTAAAATATTATGAGATATCTAGCTGAGTTTACCTCTCTCCCTCTCCCTCTCCCTCCTCCTTCCTCTCTCTCTCTCTATCGCCCTTGCAGTACTGGGAAATTGAGCATGAGACTTTCCCAGTGAGCTACATCCCCAGCTCTTCCTTTATTTATTTATTTATTTATTTATTTATTTCATTTCATTTCATTTTGAGACAGGGTGTTGGTTTTACTAAACTACTTAGGTATGACTTGACATTTCAATCCTTCCGCCTCAGTCTTCCATAGTGCTAGAATTAAAGATGTACACCTCACACCCAGCTTTCTCATTTTCTTTTTTTATCCATTCATTTGTTGACTGACAATTAACTTGTCTCCTGTCATATTTGTGAAAAATTATAGAATGAACATGGAGTACAGATGTTTCCTCCGCATATTGATTTCATTTTGAATACATACTCATACGGGAGATTGTAGTTCAAGTAGTTCTTGTTTTCTTAGTTTTTAAACAAGCTTCCTAATAATTTTCCATGATGCCTGTACTAACAGGCATTTCCAAAAGTAGTTTACAAGGATTTCTTTTTTTTTTTCACTTACATATTTGCTAGCACTTCATACATATTTATTTATTTATTTACTTATTGGCTTTTGGAGACAGTTTCATTATGCAGTTCAGATTGACCTTGAACTCTGAACTCACTGTGTAACCCAGGCTGACCTCAAACTACCTCAGCCTCCCTAGCCCTGGGACTCCAGGTGTGTGCCACTACACCTGGTTCTACATTTTTAATTATGGATGATAATCATGGTAATGATACAGGGGAATGAAACTTATATCTAGTATGAGTTCGTGTTCTCTAAAATTGAAGAATGAATTTTAGGAACAACAGAGGTTAAGAGCAGAATATATTTATTGGAAGAAAGAAAGAAAGCATCTGTCAGAGAGACAGAAGGGATCCTGAGTGGGTTGCCAGAGACTCTGTCATTTTTAGGGACTTTTTATAGAGTAGACGGGTCCAAGGTGGGGAAGAATGGGAATTCCTAAGGTGGGCATAAGGTGGGACAGAACTATGGTTAACCAATAAGGTTAATTGCTCAGGTTAAATTGATTAAGTCCGGAACAAATGGGGAAATGAGTCACGTAGCCAGCGAGCATGTTTAAGGAGCAGTGACTCTTCCCCTAGGGGGTCAAGATAGGTGACTCCTGGCTTCCTCAGGGAGCTACAGACCCATTTAGAATATCAGTCCTCAGAAAGTGGGTGCATTTGTTTAATCTGTTGTCCCGGGTCTGACCCACAGCAGGTATCTAGGTTTTTGCATTGGCTCCTTGGAGAACCTGGCCCTGTCTGACTGCCTATAATAATTCTAACTATCTCAGCTTCCTGTAACAGTATTAGGTGTAACATTATGCTGCATATAAAAGAAGAATTAGATTTTGGGTACTCCTTGCCAAATATAGTATGGAGTCAATACATTAATAAATGGCATTTGAGCATTTGAAGAATCATAGCTACACTTAGAAAATTTTTGTTTTTTAAGTAGCTATTCCTAAGAAGACAGCATTCTTTACCAAAAGAGACAGCCTTCTTATATAAATAATGCATACCCTATATTGTCATTATGACTTCTTTTTTGTGTAAATAACATCAGAAATGCAGAGCTTGAATCTTTTATTAGCTAGTCATGTTCAATATTAATTACATTTGATGACAAATGCAGTAGACGACTTGATGGCTGGACTTTGTTCAGAGTGGATGATGTTCTTTTTTGTCAAAATCAGTATTTTAAGGAATACCAAATCATACAAATATAATATGAGTGACTGCAGGTAAATTAACATTTATTATGCTCCTGCAAATTGTTAAAATATGGTAGAAAAATACCAGCTAAAACGTCCTGTAAGCCGGGCGTGGTAGCTCACACCTGTAATCCCAGCACTCAGGAGGCTGAGACAGGTGGATCATTGTGAGTTTGAGACCAGCCTGGGCTACAAAGTGAGCTCAAGGCCAGCCTCAACAGCATAGTGAGACCCTGTCTCAAAAACACAAGGGCCGGGGATCTAGCTCAGCTGCCTAAGTGCCTGCCTGGCAAGCGCAAGGTCGTGAATCGGTGCCGCAAAAAAAAATAAATAAATAAATAAAATAAAATGTCCTGTAGAGTTGCAATTCATAATCAAGCAAATGCAAAGGTATAATTACAGGTGTAGTAGAATCAGAACATGAGAAGGAAAGAATGAATGCTTTTTGTTTTTTAAAACAGTAATTCATACCCCACCTCCTTGTCATATAGTTGTTACAGTGGAAAAATATAATTGTGAAAAAATATTCTTTTATTATATTTTAAGAATGAAATGAGATCAAAAATTGAAATTCATTCGAAGAAATTCAAATTACAACAAAAGAGCTGCTTGCACTTAGAGTTGTTCCATTAATTGCTTTTGTTTTTATATGAGTTTTGTGAAGAACCTGAATATATTTTAATGAGAAAAAGTATTTAAATATTTAGAACAAGCTATCAAATATATGTGTTTAGCATAAGTAGGCAAAATGAAAACTACATGAAATGTTTCAAATTATGCAAGAGTAGAAAAGAGGAAATGATAGATCAGGCATTAAATGTACACATATATGCTATATTTTCCTGAGTTCCATCTGATGTTAACTATTGATATGCATAGATTTAAATCAGGAACCCTACCCTGATACTGAATCTCTATAACTAGCCCAAATTTGGTTCAGTCAAATTTCAAATAAAAGAGAATTTCCGTTCAAAAGCTAATAGAAAATAAAAAATTATAACATTCCTAGAAATATTTTAAGTTTGAGATTTAAAAAATCACATTAATACAGCTTTAGTAAATAAATGAATTTTGATTGTTAGAGATAAATGTTCCTTTTTTTTTACCAGGAATAGGAAATTATTTACCTATTTCTACATTGTTTTATTTTTAAACTCATGATTTGCTAAAATATTCTACTGAATAATGGTAAATGTTCTGTTCCTTGACATGGATATTCCAAGACCTTCCAATTTCTGTCTGTGTAAAAACCACACAAAACTATTAGTTTATATGTCATTTTTATTTCATAATAAAAGTAATAAGTGATAGTTTGTGAAGTAAAAAGAAAATAAGCAAGTCTAAAGCAGTCATTTCAATAATGACATATAATTTGTGATACATACTTCTCATTTTACAATGCACTCTAACATATTGCATTTAATAACAATGTTTTAATTATATTCTCTCAACCATGTTCAATGAATTTTGTTTTGTGCTTTCCAAGTGTTCACTCAATAAATTACTGTGGAATACACTGAATAATTAACCATTCTTACTAATATTTTGAAGTGTGCTTCATAAATTTACTTGTTTATAAAATGTGTTTTCTGGAACAACTATCAGTAAGTTAAAAAAAACTTCGTTTTTTCAGTAAAGTCTCACTACTTCATGCAATACAAAACTGACCCATATCTGTCTTGGTACTTACATAGTCTATCATTTCTTTTCATACCCAGTACATCTTGTGTTTTAGCCATATGACATATCTGGTCTGTAACCAAGTATTGATTTTGAAAAAATGATTTTCTATATGAAGTTTATTCTGTTTGTTTTATTTTTTTCTTGTGTGTGTTTTACAAGTCCAGCTGCATACATTACTCTTTCTTTAAGCCTAGAATTTTTCTAAAACAGAAATGAACCTATGTGTAAATATAACTGGCATACCTAAGATATAAACTCATATCTGTTGTTTAATGCACCTATAAAATAACTAAAAAATGAAAATAATGTCAAATTTATTTTGTATATAACAATATAAGCAAAACACATGGATTATAGATAATATCTATATTGCTAATATGAGTGACCTAAACACATGTTTTCAGTAAAATGTTGGCTCTCTGAACTGGACTCATTAATTATATAATCCATTGCTGATAATAGAGAGATTTTAAGACTCAAGGGTTAAGATTTTTAAGTAGGATTTTTATACTATATTTTTGTGAAATGTTCTTACTAAACTTGTATCTTTTCTCTGAAAATTTAAGTAAGTTAATACATTTTCCAACATTAAAATCAAGAATAAGAGCAACACCAAATACTGGCAAGAATGAAGACCAATAGCAGTTATCACTTTTTACTCCCTAGAATGCATAATGGTAGGACAACTCTAGAAGAAAGTTCAGTATTTGCTTTCAAAACTAAACATATTCAAAATCCAACCCAACAATCACTTTTCTTGATATTCAACCAGTAGACTTGAAAACATGTCTACCTGCAACCTGCTTGTAGATCATTATAGAAAAATTATTCATATTCGTCAAATCTTGGAAGTTACCAAATTTCAGTATCAGTCAATAAGCCAGATTTGGTACCTCAAGACAATGAAATATTATCCATCACTAAAAAGAATTAAGCTATCGATTGATGAAAAGACTTGAGGGATTAAATGCATATTATTAAGTGAAGTGAGTTAATCTTAAAAAAGCTACGTGTTTTGTAATGACAGTTATAGAACATTCTAGACAAAGCACTATGGGTCAAAAGTTAGGTAAGGAAAGGGAGAAAGGAAGGATAACCAGGAAAATACAGCTTTTTAGTTTATTGAAGTAAATGTTACGATATATTTTTCCAAGTCCATAGAAAGTATAACCGGAACAGGTAATACTAACGGAAGCTATGGATTCTGGTTGTCGCGACTGTAAGAAGTGGACCACTCTGGTAGGGAGAGTTGGCAATGGGAACAGAGCCGAGTGGTTAGAACCAAGGGATGTTTGCAAATCTCTACATTCTCCGCTTAAATATTCTGTGACCTGAAATGTTCTTTAAAAAACAGTATGTCTTTACATGGCTGTAAATTATAGTCTCACAGATGGATTTTCACAGTACATACTAATAGAAAAGAGAATAATGGATCATGCCTTAAAACTTGTTCAATGATTAGTGTAGCATTTTGATTGTACCTTTATATTTCCTTCATAATAATGTAAAATATTATAGCTTCTAATACCTGAACTTATTTTTTAAGACAGTTGGATCCTATAGGTAAAAGAGGAAATAATTATATAATTATGTATCATCTAAAATGAAACAAAACATTCAAACTCAAAACTACACTTCCCTCAAATTCCTGATTTAGTTTGATTTTTAAATTCAAACTATATGACACAGAGTTTCATAAACACTTAAGCATAAATATAGATCTGAGCACAGCTGATTAACTTTTTTCGTTATATTCATCACTTTTTTCCCTATGTTCCCCTTTCACACAATAGAAAGCTGTGAACATCATCATAGTGCTTTGTATATGTGTGTGATTGATATATTTTTCTCCTTAAAGTGAGGCTTAGTCAGTGAAATGAATATGCAGAAAATTAACAAAGTACTAGATTTAATTTTATCATGTAGTTGGACATTAAATTTATTTTTTAATTGTTTTATTTGCTGCAGAATTTATCAGTTACTTAAAATTAATGTAGGTATTGCTATGGTTTTTAGTATTTCTATAATGTGACAAATATTTTCATGAATTTTACTGAAGGGGTAGTTATTTCTTCATTTGAGATATTTAAGTCATATTTATTTACAAAATGTGTCTTACATACAATAAGTGTTGATATATATGATGAATAGAATTTGCCCTCTGACAGATTTGCTGATTTCAATTTTGGAACCACTAATGAAAGATTATATCATTTTAGGGAAATAACTTGTTTTAGTGTTCTTTATTTTTCTCATCAGCAAATGGAGCAGTTTACATGAAATATTTATGAGTTAAATTAATCAATTCTTTATAAATATGGTGAAGACGCTTGGCGTATCTGAGCAATTGAACAAATTATTTGTTTTCCATTATGATGAACAATAAATACTGCTTCTTTATAAGTCTGTGTATTATAATGTGATCTTTTATCATTAATATTTGATATTATCTTGATGAAATACAAAAACTGTAAAATTAAACTTAATTTTTGGAGCAAAGGAATTTTGTGTCCCCCAAAATGTTACCTCATATTTGAGTGTGTTCTCACTTTCATTTTACGCTTCTTATGTAGTTGTTCATATGTACTTTAAATCATTTATTAGCACAAGTATAGCAAATTGGATGGCAGCACATAAAGAGGTTTTACTGTGAATCAACTGCAGATTTATAACTTATTTATTTGTGTGTAACATGAATTATAAATACAACAAGCGCTTAAAGTTTTCAGTGAGAAAAGATACTTTCACATTAAATTAATAACACTTAGTACCAAGAAAGAATATCTTCTATTTTAGTCATGACCTGGAGCAGTATTAAATAGTAGTATTTCTTTGTGTACAAATGGTGTGGTAAGACATTTTATCATTACCCTTAACATTTGCCATGATTTTAATATAATATATAAAATATTTTTCTACACAGACATTTGCTCTCTTACAGGAAACCAAGAACAACTGTATTGAGGCTTAATTTGTAGGCCTCACTCTCTTTTTTTATTCTATTAAAAATATTAACAGAAAACTATGGCACAATAAATGTAATCATCCATTTAAAATATAATCAACTCTTTCAATCTTCCAAGTAGGATTTATGCATAGTTGTTTTGTATATATAAATCTGCCAAAAGAGACAAAAAGAATGCATTAGTAGTTGACAACATTATTCAATACATTTTACTACATTATTCCCCAATAGTGTACTAAGGAAAATTGTTGGAGGTGGCAGAGACAGTAAGATTCTTCCACTATGTGTTTTATTGATGAGCTTTTGAAAATACATCAGATAAATATACATGTACACCTAGAAATGTAACAAATTAGAAATGGGTGCAAACTGTAAGTTCACAGATCTTTTTCTAGCTGATTTACTTCATAAGTTCAATAATATAAAGTCTACAGGAACTCTAAAAAAGATGGGCTTAATGCTGTCTTTTTTTTCTTTTTCATAAAAACTGATCATCACCATCATGACCTGTTCTGAAAAGTTGTCTGATGATTGTCACCTCCTGGATATTTTCATTTGACCACTAATATGCTCACTGTGATATCACACTAAAAATGAATGTTTCTGTAACAATCTTAATCTTTTTTATAAGCTTCATTTAATAAAAGTTGCATCTTAAAATGGTCATCCTATTTGAATTAAATTAAATGAAAATATTTACTAGTAAAAGAATTCATTGTTTTCACTCTTAAAATGGAATGTCAGGTCAATAAAAATTTGCTGAATATATCTTTCTAAAGTGCAATACTTCTCATACTAATTTTCTTTGTTGAAAAGATGGCAATCTATAATGGATTCAGTTTAGATTTCTATAATTCATATTAACATAACTTTGATTTTCATCAACTTGTCTTTGATGATATTTGGTGTGTAAAACATTTTAAGTAAACTACCACATAACACTGACTCAATTTAATTTATTAAATGATCAAAATAACAGGGATTTTACCTTCTTGGTGGAAAAATATTTCAATAACTAGCATGAGATCACCAATAACTTCATTTTATAGGTTAGAAACATGAAGGGCAGAGAAATAGTTTTATTTTTAAAGGTAAAGTGAAACATGGAGCAAGGACATAATTTCTAAATTCTTAACACACTCTCTGCCAGGTCTTGCGTTGCAAATGCAGTCTATGAGACAGACTTTGCATATGCATGCAATATATCTGCAGTAAAAATACTTGTCACTGTTATTCACATGGGTTTTTTCATTTAAAAGCATTAGGCACAATTACAGTTGATTTAAAGGTGACTAGTTCTGTTCTTTTTACTTAATGTTTAATCATTTGTAAGCTGCATAAGATTAGCAATTACATCTGTTCAACAATATTTGCACACATTTCTTATTGCTGTTAATTAATAAATAGGTATTGAATTGCTTAGCTAATTATCAAGTAATAACATAAGTAAAAGTAATATGAGCCTCTGCATGTTTTGTCCACTTGCCTGATACAATGAATACTGAGAAATGTTTTCCTTCATTGACATTAAGGAATAAGGTGTAATTAGAGAATGGTTTAGTGATCCCATTAAGGAATACAGTTTTTCTACAATGGTATTTTTTTAACTCATTCATTTCAAGTATCTTCTAATTCTTTTAAAATTTTGCCCTCAAACATTTATAAGATTTCTCTCTACTTTTGTATGAATTGGCAAGATATTCAATAGAATACCTGAGCAGAAGACACACATAAAAATATTTTAAATTGAAAATGATAATGCACATTCCTAAAATATTGACGAGACCGATCAGTGTGACTCTCTGTGTATTCAGTTATGGATTACACTAAATATTTAGTATTTGAAAGTCCTACATTTTAAATATTAACTATCAACACATTATGTTTGAATGTCCTTAGACATTTTGATTTAATTATTAGAACCATTGTCTTGACCAGATTTGTATTCAGAGTCAACCAAAATATTTAAGAGAATCAACTATACCACAAAATAATTGAAGGAATGTAAGGACTCACAATTTATTACACAGTTTTATAACAGCAAAAAAAAGTATCAAAAATTATTGAAATAAAGTGTTTTACTGACATAAAAAAAACACAAATATTCTTAACTAAAACATTGAACTCACTATTTATACATATTTATACAGGAATAAGACAATTTATTTTACTTTATTTTTTCCACAAGTTATTATATAACCAAAACAAGAATATTGTATTTCATTATGTTCAATTGAGCTCAGACTCTCTGATGACTAATAATAACTCATTTATTTATATTTCATAAAAATACCAATAAAATAAAATGTTTTGAGCATTAATAAAGAATATTTATTTTTCAATAAAAATATTTAATGTCTCTAAATTTTAGAATGTCTGTACTCTTGATTCTAACCTCAATTACTAGAAAGAAAAATATTCTGTGAAATTCCATCTTATTTAATATATATAATGCAATTAAAAGAAATCTAACAACCAAGACTCATTTAATAATGTAAATTTTCAGAATATCAAGTATACGATAGAAAAAGTCATACACAAGTATAACTTTCATAAGCTTTGAATTACATTGAAGATACATGTTTTCAGGTAATATTTTATCAAGAATTATGTGGTAAAATCTAATTCAATTTCTTAGTACATCTTATTAACAAAGTATAATCAATATCTTTTACAACATATATAAGATACAGTATATGGAATGATCATTCTGATTAATCAAACTACTAATTGTTTCATTTATTTAAACTTTTATTATGCTATTATATCAGATTTTGAGAAAGCTGTGAAGATAGATTAAATAATTTCTGGATTTGGGACTGGATGTACTACAAGGTGGTCCTACAACAAATTGTGGAAAAGAAATTATGTAGGGGGGAAGAAACACTTGTCAAAGACTACACGCGATATGTCAAAACAACTATCATTAGGGATCAGATGTTAAAAACTTGGCACTGAAGTAAATTATTATAGATTTTATGTCATAAAACACTATCCATGAATGCATATTTGTCCAGATAATCAGATGTGTTTCCAAAATATTGAAGAAGGAATTTTTCTTTCTTAGTTTAAAACTTGAAAAACTTAGAGGAAAACAGAATCATCATTAGGAAATTGTGACTTTAATAATGATTGTAGGCAAGATCCACTACAATGTTAAAGTCAGTGTACATAAGTGTAGAGAAAAATAGGATTTCTACAGTCTCAAAATATTTCACCAAATGTAATATTTGAGTGTAAATGAGTAGGTTAAAATGTTATAAAGAGATACATCACATGCCAACTACTTGTCCAATAAATCAAAGAAAATATAGCCACTAACAAAGCTTATTGAGATCTTGAAATTCTAGCTATAAGCACCAGAAAAGACTCAATAAATTTTCGGTGATATTTGACAAAAAAGCATAAGTTCATTGTTATTAGAATAAGAGTCAGACAAAACTAAATTGAACCCAAAACTTGATCCACATTCTTTAAAAACATCAAGGTCATTCAAGACAAAGAATGTCCAGGAAATTGAAAAACTTTTGAAGAAGTTAAAAAGAAATCACTATATATACACTCTGGAATCCTGATAGATATAGGAAAAAATCATTAATAGAGAAATTTAATTGCATAATTTTTATGTAAACAGACTTTAATTAATAAGATTATTTTAGTATTAGTTTCTTATCCTTTAACAGTGTTTTACAGTTATGTAAGAAAATAGTGGATATGAGACTGCTTCCTTATTTTGCAATTGTCTTTAATACTGTATTTCATAAATAAAAATTGTATACTGCCAATCAAATTTCAAATAGTCCATGAAATTTCCAAACAGGAGCGGCAAAATTTAGACAACAAATTTTAGGAATAAATTCCATCTTTCCTTTACAATAATTACCTGCATAATTTATCAATAAGGCAAAATATGTGTTCTTCATTGAACAGGATAGGGGCTTTCAAAATGTTTTCTGAGACACACTGAGGATTTCTGAAAAATATTCAGGGACATTTAGAATCAAAACTATCTCCAAAGATAAGACAGTATTTTTATTTTCTTTCTTATCTTCTAAAAATGTACAGTGAAGTTTATCAGAGATTGATGTCATGTGATATTCTAAAAGATTAAGTACAGGTACAGAAATAAGAATCCAGCTGTCTCCTACTTTTATTAGTCTAAAGTGATTTGACAGAAATGTACCATTTTTTCTCATTTTTATTTATTTGTAAATTGTATTGTAATTATTTTCCACATAATAAAATTTGATTAACTTTCAATGATTTTATTAAAGCTACTTTAAATGAATAAATTGTTCCCAATTGTTTGGTTTTAATTTCTAATGTCATAAAGTTTGATCTAGATAACTCATCTAAAGGAAAGACTTTTGGAGTTGGTGATAACGTTTTGAAAGTTCAAAGGAGTCCTGAAGCAAGGGAGTTTGAGCGTTGCTGAGATATGTCATGGCATACATGTTACACAAGTAGCTATAATCTGAGGGGCATGTAACAATCATCTTTGAAATTATTTGAAAACTGTCACATACAAACAACTGGGTAACAATAACTAGTACATTGAGTATTGCTATCTTCAAAGTACTCAGAGTACAAAATATAGGTGTGAATTCTTTCTATTATTTCTTTCTCTGTAAAATAAAGAATATAACTGGGTAGATTAAAAACAAATTAACAAAAATATGGAGAACCTCTACAAAATTTCTGATATAATCAAATTGGTATTGTGCATCGAAATGTTTAAAATTCTTCATGTAACTCTACTGAACACTCAAGATTGTAAATAGTTCGACTTTGGCTATATATATGTTCAATTTTATTTTTCTTTTTTGTTTGTGTAAGCTAAACATACCTGATGGTACTCCTGTTTGCCTAAACACTTTGAAAGCAAACAAAAATCAATTTAGTTTGCATCCTGTATCTCATTCACAACTATGCACAAAATATTTTCAGAAACCTTTGAATATGTACCATAAAATACATGGTGCAAGTATTTGTATGAAAAAAATCAATTTTGTAGAGAAGCTAAACCCTCATGATGTTCAAGGATAACAGCAACAGTTACAAGAAAGATACATGAAATAGAGAATCAATTCTGTACTCAGCACCTGAGGATAACTGAAATTACAATAGAGACCGAGTATTACCTTAACGCAGCTTTGATGAGTAATGGTTGATAGATTGGGTAAACTTCAGCAAGCTCCAGGATTTTCCCCTAATAATATCTGCAATGCTTCTAAAATGGTAAAAAGTTCTGAAGTTGGATCATTCATAGTTTTATTAGAGGATTTATCCCACTTGGAAAAAAAGTGAAAATCAGTTTCAAAGATTATATAAAAAATGAAAACTGTTGTATGACATAAAGTTAAATGAAGCATATACTTGGAATATTTATTATACCATATATTAGTTATTAAGTATATATATATTTTTTAAGAGGAAAGGTTTATTTAGCTCACAGTTTGTAGAGGCTTCAGTTCATAGTCATTTGACTCCAACACAGGTGCATGGCACAGGGGCATCACAGAGGATAAAAAGTTCATGGTGGGCAGAGGTCAGGAAGGCAGCAAAAGAGGGAAGTAGCAAGCAGCAAGCAACAAATGATGATCCTTTTTCTTCTCCTTATATTTTACACTGATATCTCTTAGGGTGGATATCACTCACACCCGGGGGGGGCAGCCTTAACCCTAGCATTGCACCATGAATCAATCCCAGCATTGCATCCTTGATCCTAGCAACACACATCCAAATTCAGCCTACTGTAAAAACCCCCACCTATGAGTGCATGAGGATTTGAGTGTATCTTTTTACTAATATTTATGCATCAAGTGCCTTATTAAAAATGAATCATGACTTTTATATTAGATATACAGTCACATTCCTTCCCCATAGTAAAATATACAACTACTGTAATATTTGGCACATAATTGCTCTCTGAAATTTAAGAAATGTTGTTTTGAATATATTCCTCTAAAAGCTGGTATTGAACATGTAGATCCAATGCAGCATTATTGGGCAGTGGACCTTTACTGAGTGGTCACAGCAACCCTGACCGCTCTGCCCCCATGAGAGCATTGTCCATTATTGTGGGTATGGCTTGGTTATGGTAGTGAATTCCTCTTGACCAAAAACAAGTTCAACACTCATTTATTTTTCTTTCTTTCTCTTCTGTCCTTCTCCATGCTGGGGCCTGAGTAGACACTGGCTTCCTCAGTTTGGACTCAGCCTTCTTCAGAACTAGGAGGCCATCAATTTTTGTGCAATTGTAAATTACACAGACTGTGGTATTTGCTATAGCAGGGCTAAGGAGACAAATGCAAGAAATATAATGTATTTTCTTCCTTGACAAAATTTAATTTCATGTGTTAATGAAAATGAAAGAGTTGTTGAAAGTTTTATGCCTTGATATTTTACTAGATTATCTAAATGTTTTGGAAAATATTTTAAAACTCAGAACTTACATTGTGTCTACTTTTTACTATCTACTTTAAAAGTTAATATTCTCAGGGTAAATCTAATTGGATAATGTATGCCATTTAGATATAGGAAGTGTAAAAAATATTCACAAAATTTAGCCAAAACACTTCCTCTAAAAACGTGTATCATTTTAAAATTCTTAAATTTTGAGATATTATTAGACTATAGAAGACTTAAAGAATTTCAAGACTATTGCATTGCTGTAGCAAACATATTAAAGCTCTTAAATTTAATATTTTGTATAATAATACAAATTTTTCAAGTAAGCAATCCTTCTTGGTAGCATGCTACTAGTGTAGTATGAAACATACTTGCATTTGTCACCTATTCTAATAATGTTCTAATATCCATTTTGTTCATTTGAGATCAAATTCAGGAGCTCAAATTGCATCCAAACTTCATCTTTCTCTCTCTCTCTTCCTCCCCCCACTTCTCTCTTTTGTTTTTCCAGGCAGGGTCTCACTATGTAGTGCAGGCTGGCCTTGAGCTCACTTATATAGCCCAGCCTGGCCTCTGACTCATGGTGATGTTCATGCCTCAGCCTCTCTCGAGTCCTGGGATTACAAGTGTGTGCCACCACACTCGGATATCCTTTGTCTCTTTTGTACCTACATCAAAGACATACTGTATGCAGAAGTCTTTCTCTTTTGTTAATGAAAACAACTTTACCAGTGATAAAATGTTACTATGATAATTAAATATCCTTTTTACTTGTTTTCCTTGACATTAACTCTTGTGAAGAGAACTGATAGGGTGTTCAAATGTCCCTCTTGGTTATTTTTTATGATTTCTTTTTCCTAGTAAATCAATGCTATGTGTTGTTGGTAATTTTTTATTTCAATATATAAAAATAGCATTCAAATCTTAGGAAAGTGAGTAAATTTGTCTGATGATTTGACAGCTGCTTAGAAGCCAAGATAAGACACTAACATTAGCATTGAGGAAAGAGAATTGAAAGTAGCATTCATTTTCAACAGGTTATTATGACGTGATATGAAATGTCAGGAAGAACCAAGTGACACAAAGTCATACATTTTCAGGAATTTGTTCCTTTCAAGCTTGGTATAACAAGACTGAATAATAATCTGTAGACCTTTATATTGCGAATTGTAACTGCACTCTCTCAGTACATTCTTAGAAATCACCTGGAGAGAAACTAATTATAATAACAAGAATAGTCATTGTCTTTTTGCATAGTATTATGTCTCTGAGCTTTTTAATTATTTATTATTTATTTATTTTTAATTAGCAAATAAAAATAGAAACATTTATCACACATAGCCCAGTCTTTACATGTAGAGTGGCCACACCGAGCTAAGACACATATTACTTCGCACGCTGTCTTAACAATTTTCAAGAAAACCATATGTTGTTCTTAACAACACTCGTCATGTTCTACCATTGACCTGTTTTGGCACCCATGCCTTACTGCTTTATCACATTTCATAAAATTGTAATAGGTCTGTGAGTTAAGCACTATTAATATTTTCAAGTGACATTTGAAAAAAGCCAAGGAATTTACAGGATAAACTGTTCTAGTGGTAATTAGAGAGTTGGAAAACTAAACTCAGTATTTCACTATACTGAACATGACCCTTCAATGGTGCCTGAACACTTTAGGGTATTTCTGTAATCCTCTCTGAATGAAACATGAGATGGTACTATATACATGAAAAAATCCAGACATAGTTCTTTCCATCTTGGAATATTAATTATTTAATTATTATTCCAAGCCATCAAAATTATGTTTTCATTTCATTTTGGATGTATAATGAATTTCTTAGTTTTAAAGGAAGAATGTCAAATTATCTTTATTTTTTTAAATCTGGAACACTACATTTTATTTTTTCTATCTCCTGAAAAATTATATATATATATTATATATATATATATAATATATATATTTAACTTTGTTAATGGTATATATATTGAGCAGATTTATCTCATTAAATATTTTGGTGTACCATTTAACAAAATGACCAATGAAAATCTTTTATTAACTCATGCATTTGCAAATTTGGGTTACATTGATGGGAAATATCTGTTTCTGTTCTACATGTTCTCATGTAGGGTGGCTTCTAGGGCAGCTGAAGAGAATTATAATGAGTGAACCATTACTCATATGGGTGATGGTTCCACATAAACTCTTCACTGGAGTCTAACAGAATGTCTGTCATCAGTAATAGATCCAGTTACTGATTGCTTCCACAGATTCTTGGTAGAATTTCAATAAGGAGTTTCCTGAGAGATACCAGAATACTATAAACCTCAGATAGTACACTTACTTCCACTGTAGTTCAAAAGTAAGTTATGCGTATATTTCATTATTTCAGATCCGAACAACAATATTCTACAAGGAATACAGGAAACAAGAGGTATTGTTGTAACCATGTCCGGGAAATATAGTCTGCCAAACTGAGAGTAAAGCATTATTTTAAATTTTACTTATATCACCACTTGCTTGAAATTTTGTTGGCATAAAAATGGAATCATATTGCATATTATGTTGCATTTTTATAAAAAATAATTCCAAGAAAACATGCAAAACACACACAAGAGCTGGAAGTGCTATGAACATGCATTAAGTGCTCTAATTTAGTTATCATATTGAATATGCAAATGATTGAAAAATAAAATTGGTGATTTAGTTTATCTTGCTAATATTTATCCGAAACACATGAATTATCACAGAAATGGAACTGATTGTTAGACAGGCTCGAAACATAGAACTTCCTATGTAATAAGTGGGGAGAGCACACATGCCCGATTAGCAGACTGCTAGTTGCACAAAGCTTGACTCAGCATTTTCCTGGTAAGTGCTTTCCTGGCCTTCACATCTTCTTAAAGTTTCTAATGCCAGAGGCATTGGCAGACTGCAGTGTTACAAAGGGATCTGTCTTCAATTTGCATGAATGTTATAAGTTTTTAGTCACTCTTAGTGGTTCCCTGAAGGATGATTCTTGCCAGTCAGTTCATTAGTTAGGGGAAAGCAAGTGCTAACAGACCCACCGTGATCCTGTGTATTCAGGAACAGATACGCTGAATCTAAGGTCCAGGTCTTATCTTTCTACATGCCCAGGCTTTCTGAAATTTACACGGGTACTAAAGCTTAGTCTTTACCTACAATGCAAACACTATGAGTCATTTCAAATATAAATTTGATGAATCACTATTTTTCAAAATTATTGTTCAAAATTTGATAAACAAAACCTCAGAAAGATGACAGGATGAACCAGGATTGGATGATGTCTGTGATTCCTAACAGGCTCATCAAAGAGATGATACAAAGAGGTTGATTGTAGAATTAATTTATGGTATAATTTTGAACATATTACATTTCATGTAACATGTAACAAATGTTAAATGATTTCATCATGTAACAAAAAGAGGAAAAACCTGAAGATATTGTATAGTAGAATTAATTTTTGATACGATTTTGAACATATTGCATATAATTTGATTTGTAGTGTATAGAATTCAGTAAGGCACATGTATAGGTCATAAATTACTGATAAAGGCACAAAGATAGTGTAAGATGACCATATGATTACAGCAAACTGCCTACTATTCAATTCCACTGAGACACTGAATAGGTTTTGTTAAACATTCTCAATGAATTTTACTAGAAATCTAGTGATGAAAAGTTAATTTTGATTAACTTCATAATTTTCAGTGTATTTACCTTTTTCACAGAAATTGTTGCAGTTCTGTGGAAGTATGCTAATCAAAACTTTGAGCATGGCCAACACAATTTAATCTTGCAAAAATTTTTGTCTTTAGTCTTAAAGGAAGGAAACATGAGACATTTTTAAGGAAACAAGTACAACTGTAAGAACATCGAAACTTTAAATGCATCACTGCAAGAAAAGTATCACAGTATGGAATGTCTGATATGCATAAATTGTGGTGGAAAGGAATAAAGGAAAAGACCTAATTTTATGAGCAAAAAAGTGGAGTAATAGTTGCTTTCTGCTCCAAAGTAGTTTTTTCTATTACATTCAAAATCCAACACATCGTTATCTATCAGTAATTTATGACCTACACATTCAAGGAAGGGAGAATTTTCTTCTGTTATGCTTATCCCTAAAAATAAATTTGAATATTGAAAATGGTGTATTTCTGTAAAAGCAGAAGCATTTGACATGTTATTATCCATGTCATTCTTTCTGGGATATCTAAAGAGATTATTTCTAGCTATTAGTACAATGGTGATATACTATCTATGTATTCCTACTTATTTAATTATAAATTATTTAACATAAAAAATATCTAAGGCAAACAGTGAAATAATAGAGCTATAATGGCATGCTTTTCATAAACAAACATGTACAGCTAAATTGTAACCACATTAAAACAGACATATTGACAGAATATTAACTCTTTGTGCTTCAGGCAGTACATATTAAATGACTTGTTTCACTTACCTGTCAATGTCATACTCATATCCTTAATAACTATACAGATATTTATTTATTTGTAAAAGATTTTGCTTATTTAGTATACAAATTACTAATTTTGGGAAAGAGGAGCAGAAACTGAGAAATTAATCCAGTTGTGCAAATATTCCAAATTTTTATTATGATGCCAAGTATAATAAACTATATGTCTACATTGTTTGATCTATTTCTGAGGAGAAAATGGTTGAAAAAAATTGACTGTCACTAAATATTTCAATTTATCCTCATGGATCTCAGTGAAATTAAATCATGTAACAAAGGTTGAAACTTCATCTAGCAGCATAATATGCTCCTGTCACCTTTTATTAAAATGACAAGGTTTAAACCATAATTCATGTGTGCAGGTTTGTTTCTCATTATTCACAGGTATTTTTTGGCCTTATGATTTCTTCTTTAGAAATGGTATTGAAAATTTAAAGTAATAAACCAAGCTTGGACAATTACAGTGAAGTTATATTTTGTTACTGAAAAATATATAATGGAAACATTCCATTTTACCTGTATTATGTTATATTATATTATATTTTAATCTCAAAATGTCTCAATATAGCTACTATTAAAATATATATGTGATAAAGAAAAATTTATTTAATATTTTTGATATTAATTTACTGTTAATTTTCACATCTTATTTTAAATTTTTCTTAATAATTCACTAGATGAGTGAATTTTTTATGTAGGAATCAACAGTGAAAAAATTTTAATGAATCAGCTTCCTTATATGAACATAAACAAATACCGTTATTGATTTTAGTAAGGTTATATGGACCATGTAAATTATCTGAGGGAATAGTGATGTCCTAATCATGAATTTTATACAGAGAAAAACATTCAAGAAAAGCCTGTAAAGGAACCACACAGTGAGATGTTAGTAATATGCCAAATATTAAACCGCATTTTAAACTCAAAGATTAAGCATATATAATGTCATAATCAGTCTAAATTTGTGGACAATGTAATAAATTAGAAATTCCAAAAATTGCCTAAAATGCACTTGGAAAATTATTCTGTGGCAATAAGGCTTTCCTAATCATTACTTGAAATTTACTGTTCAATAAAATCTGTTTGGACTCTTACTGACCATTTAATATTAAAAACTGTATACTCATAGAATCAATAAAGACAGTATTATAGAATCAAGATATTGTATGTCAAAAATAAAATCAAGAGTTAACTACAAAGAAATATGAAACTGTTGATTTATAATTCTCCTTCCAGAATGCCCTTTCTCAATGTGAACCAGTACTAGAATACCATGCAAGATATTTTAACAAATCTGACTACCTAAAACACAAATATAAATGATGAACTTTTAGATAATGCTTAAAAGACTTGGCAAATGAGTTGAATTTCAAATAAGTTGAATAATATACAATAATTGTAAAGTATCATTATGCAAATCGCATGGCAGAAAAATGAGGAAATACTATCAATAAACCATTCAAACAAAAGGTATCAAAGTATCATTCATAATGTGAAAAATTTAAATCAGTCGTAACACAAATAGAAAGAAAGTAAAACTATAGTTTGGTGAAAAGTTCAATAGGAAG